>JAODAL010045454.1:0-31918 GCA_025379985.1 Phyllomedusa bahiana
AAAACCCTATATATCACAGAGCTCAGCTCCTCTCCTCTATCATATAACCCTATATATCACAGAGCTCAGCTCCTCTCCTCTATCATATAATCCTATATATCACAGAGCTCAGCTTCTCTCCTCTATCATATAACCCTATATATCACAGAGCTCAGCTCCTCTCCTCTATCATATAACCCTATATATCACAGAGCTCAGCTCCTCTCCTCTATCATGTAACCCTATATATCACAGAGCTCAGCTCCTCTCCTATATCATATAACCCTATATATCACAGAGCTCAGCTCCTCTCCTCTATCATATAACCCTATATATCACAGAGCTCAGCTCCTCTCCTATATCATATAACCCTATATATCACAGAGCTCAGCTCCTCTCCTATATCATATAACCCTATATATCACAGAGCTCAGCTCCTCTCCTCTATCATATAAAGCTATATATCACAGAACTCAGCTCCTCTCCCTCTATCATATAACCCTATATATCACAGAGCTCAGCTCCTCTCCTCTATCATATAACCCTAAATATCACAGAGCTCAGCTCCTCTCCTCTATCATATAAACCCTATATATTACAGAGCTCAGCTTCTCTCCTCTATCATATAACCCTATATATCACACAGCTTAGCTTCTCTCCTCTATCATATAACCCTATATATCACAGAGCTCAGCTTCTCTCCTCTATCATATAACCCTATATATCACAGAGCTCAGCTCCTCTCCTCTATCATATAACCCTATGGAGGAATCTGAATTGCTTTCACTTGTCTTTCTAGGTTTGGTGCTTGTGCCTCCCGAACAGATGGATCCTCGGCCGCTGTTCCAGGCGGTGGACTCCCTGTGCCAGGACAACATCCTTCATTTTGGGGAGTCCAGCTCCGAAGTGTCTTCCCGACTGGTTCAGGCGTTTTCCCGTATTCAGGACCACTCCCGGGAGCTGGAGCCGGCCCTGCGTGCCCTGGCTGCAGTGTGTCCTCTGTTTGACCTGGACCCCGAAACACCGGCCAACGGGTACCGCAGTCTCCTGAAGGTGGTGTTGTCCTGCACCCAGCACATCCTCCATAAGTGCCGCTATATCACTGCCAGCCGCCGCAGCCTCTTCTTCAGGGCCGCACACAACTGCTCCGAGCTGGAGGCCTATGGCGCTGCTCTCACCCAGCTCCGCGCCTTGCTCTGCTTTGCACAGCGGCTGCTCACCGCCAACCGTCATGGCGACCTGTTCTTTCGGCAGGAGCGAGGCTTGTCCGAGGAGTTCCTGAAGGAGTATAGCACCATGCACAAAGGCTGCTTCTATGGCCGCTGTCTTGGCTTCCAGGTTAGTGTAATGGCCGCCATGTTCTTTACCTTCTGCATTGTCTTAGTCTTCATTCTAGGGCACATCCTGCTACAATATGAGAAATACGCAGAATTCACCCATTTTTGCACCAGAGACTTTCTATGTCATGGCGGTCTCCGATGTACACCTTAAACATCCAGCTTATTGCAGGCCTGCAGCATGAGACTGCTTTGCCAGTGCCGCTTGGGGATGGAGCGCTAAACATACCCTGTGCCCCAATGACTCAAAAAGCAAGAGCTCCTTGTATTTTGCCTTGGATGATCCCCCCCACTCCTTTGAGTCTTACATTATTGGAGTCCCCTATTGGCAGATGTGTGTGTGGAGGGGCGGGGGGGTCATGCTATCCAGCACTGGTGGCGGACATAGCCACATGAATCATACTTCTCACCTCCCAAGGTCCAGAAGGGTAGATCTATTTTGTATATTGATTCATGTCACACACCTTCTGACATCTCATAGTCACATTCCTGTTGGTCATGAGTGGGGCCCACCACTAAAGTTGATTATTGGGGCCACCAATGGAGTGGATTCTTAGGCCCCCAGTAAAGTTGATTCTTGGGGCCACCAGTGGAGTTGATTCTTGGAGGCCACCAGTGGAGTTGATTCTTGGGCCCCCAGTAGAGTTGATTCTTGGAGGCCACCAGTGGAGATGATTCTTGGGGCCACCAGTAGAGTTGATTCTTGGAGGCCACCAGTAGAGATGATTCTTGGAGGCCACCAGTAGAGATGATTCTTGGAGGCCACCAGTAGAGATGATTCTTGGAGGCCACAAGTGGAGTTGATTCTTGGAGGCCACCAGTGGAGTTGATTCTTGGAGGCCACCAGTAGAGTTAATTCTTGGAGGCCACCAGTGGAAACGATTCTTGGGGCCACCAATGGAGTTGATTCTTGGAGGCCACCAGTGGAGATGATTCTTGGAGGCCACCAGTGGAGATGATTCTTGGAGGCCACCAGTGGAGATGATTCTTGGAGGCCACCAGTGGAGATGATTCTTGGAGGCCACCAGTGGAGATGATTCTTGTGGACACCAGTGGAGATTATTCTTGGAGGCCACCAGTAGAGATGATTCTTGGAGGCCACCAGTAGAGTTGATTCTTGGAGGCCACCAGTAGAGTTGATTCTTTCTAGGCCACCAGGGGAGATGATTCTTGGGGCCACCAGTAGAGTTGTTTATTGGAGGCCACCAGTGGAGAGGATTCTTGGAGGCCACCAGTAGAGTTGATTCTTGGGGCCACCAGTGGAGATGATTCTTGGGGCCACCAGTGGAGATGATTCTTGGGGTCCGTCAGTTTAGTTGATTCTTGGGGTCCGTCAGTTTAGTTGATTCTTGGGGTCCGTCAGTTTAGTTGATTCTTGGGGTCCGTCAGTTTAGTTGATTCTTGGGGGCCAACAGTGGAGTTGATTCTTGGGGCCCACCCGTGGAGATGTTTCTTGGGGCCCACCGGTGGAGATGATTCTTGGGGCCCACCGGTGGAGATGATTCTTGAGGCCCACCGGTGGAGATGAATCTTGAGGCCCACCGGTGGAGATGATTCTTGGGGCCCACCGGTGGAGATGATTCTTGGGGCCCGCCGGTGGAGATGATTCTTGGGGCCCGCCGGTGGAGATGATTCTTGGGGCCAGCCGGTGGAGATGATTCTTGGGGCCCGCCGGTGGAGTTGATTCTTGGGGCCCGCCGGTGGAGTTGATTCTTGTGGGGCCCGCCGGTGGAGTTGATTCTTGGGGCCCGCCGGTGGAGTTGATTCTTGGGGCCCCACCATTTCAGCTACTGTATATGCCTCTTGCACTCTGCCTTTCTCTCTGAAAAGTAACCCCAGAGTTGCCATGCAGAGTGGCCCACCATGACCAGGGGCCCTTCGCGGGTTTCACCGGCTTCCCAATGGGCCAGTCCAAGCCTGGCTTCTATTACATGGCTGAGCACCTACAGTAAGTAAGTTGATGTTCCCTAAAAGGAGCTTTCACACCGCCCAGTTGTCGGGCAATAAATGGTCGCATAAATCAAGTCATCCTGTGCACAGCAGCTCATTTCCATTACTGTCAGCAGAACATTCGGAGGTGAGCTGCTGACAGGTGCTGATGTTTTCGGCCTGCATGGCCTGCTCAGTCATTGGCTGATCGCAGGGCCTTCTCCACAGGGCATTCATCAGGGACAAATGCTTGTCCGATAATTGGCTCATTAGGATTTGTTCACACAATGGATTTTAACATTTGTCAACATGGATCCTGCATCAGATTTTCACCACAATCCATTTGATTGTGAGATCTGTGTGAACTACAGTGGTTCTTTTTGGGGGGTTTTATACCCAGAGCTGTGGAGTCGGAGCCTATTTTGCAGGAGTCGGAGTCGTCATAAAATGGACCGACTCCCAAAATATATAGTTAGTTTGATGCAAAGAGCAAGAGGAATTGGGTCCAACCAGTGCTGCTGCTCCCATATCTTCAGCCTCATCACATGAGGAGTGTAATTGATGACATGGAGCAGGCAAAGCGCTGCCCCAGGGGAAAAGATTCTGCTCCCATAGGAAACAGATTTCAGCAACATTTTTCACCTGCTTTCAAAGAAGTAGAAGAGTTCAACCATTCATCAATACTGACTGTGGCTGAGGCAATTCCTTTATACCCTGACATTGTTAGAGATGTTGCCCCTGTGGTCACCGCTTTGCCCCCAACCCCAGTTAGTATAGAGAGGCCGTTCTCTAGCCTGGAAATAATGAGGTCAGGTGTGAGGTCATGTATGCAGGATCTGATGGAGACGATACTATTTCTCAGAACAACTTCCGAGACTCCACAAATGTTATTCAGGACATTCTTTTTTAAAACTGTTTTTTCACACTTCCTGCAGCGTTTTGCATATTTACATTTTTTTTGCGTTCTAAAAGTCGTATCCAATAAATATATTTTACACTGACAAGCAAAAGGGTAACAATGTTTTGAACTTATGACTCCATATCTCACCATCCACTACAGCTTTGACCATGAGACCCCCATCATTTTATAGGCAATCATCTTGGCTCATACATAACTTTGACCTGCAACTATTTAGCATCTACTTAGTTCTGCAGATTCTTGTCATGTAACTGCATTGTTACTGTTTTGCTCCTGGTGTTAGAACAATCTTTTTCTTCTTGTTACTGCAAATTACAACCTGTTCTCACATTCCCTAATAGCTCAGTGTGTTATTAGGCTGATTCCTAAGCGATAGGTCACTGGTTCGAGCAGCCATGAGGAAGGTTTCCCTTTAAAAGAGAAGCCGCATTATACAGCTTATCAATAGCGTCTCTGGGCCAAGAAAATGGATCATGTGAGGCCCTGACAGCGGGAAGAATATGAAATGAAGTCCGTCCAAAGCCAAGAGGTGACGTCCAGGCAAACAAGTCGCTCATCACAAGGTCCATCAGGCGCGACAGACTTGGCAGTGGAGGCGGCTCATACATTTCGTAATAGTGAGGTCACAGACGTCCGTGCAAACACCGGGCAACACGCATTACACAGGTCTGGAAGGATGCCCGAAAAAAGGTGACGAAGCCGCGACTTCCAACTCGTTATAAGAAGCGTCCGCAAAGAAAAAATGGAAAATTGGAAACGGGATTTGGAGCGAAGAGATGAAAGTCAATAAACCGGGCTCTGATGGGAGGAATGGGAAAAAAAGGGGAAAGAGGGGCGAACGGAGGAGAAATTGAAGGAACGTCAGGTTGGGGAGGAAGCCTGAGGATATGGGAGGTCACAGCCAAAGATGTTGGATACTGCCCGGGATGGATGGTGACCCCCAATGCTGACCTATATGTGAGGGTCCTACAAGATGAGTTACTTCATACACTCAGTACTATGGGGAAAAAGGACGACATACCACTCACCCGGGCAACTTAAGGTTTAAAATTCAATACAAGGTTGGGAGTTTGCCTTAAAAGGGCCCATCCACAGTCCCCAGACCTCAACCCAATACAAACACTTGTGGGTAGAGTTTAAGAAAAGCTGTATTTTACCAAGTCCATTGCACCAAAATTGGGAACGTGTGGAAGAGACCGGGGATCAGATTAAGGTCAAGACCTCCTTGAAACTGATCCAGATCATCTCAAGAAGGATTCAGGCAGAGCTGAAATCCAAAGGTGGATTTACCAAATACTAAAAAAAATAATAAAAATTTACATTTTGACTTTTATGAGCAAAACAGTAACAATGCAGTTACAGGACAAGAATCTGCAAGAACTAAGCAGATGCTAAATATTTGCAGGTCAAATTTATGTATGAGAGCTAAGATGATTATCTATAAAATGATGGTTGTCTCATTTACAAAGCTGTAGAGGCTGGTGAGATTTGGAGCCTGAAAGTCAAAAGATCAAAACATTGTTACCCTTTTGCTTGTCAGTTCTTTCTACCTAAATAGCTTATTATTGTATCATAAGTGAAAAAACCTGATGTAACCATTTTACTACAGTAAAGTCATCACTTAAACATGCGCCACGTATTTGGAAGTCAGGAGTCGGAGTCAGAAGTTTGGGAAATTGAGGAGTCAGGTCTTTGGGTTGCCAGTTCCACAGCCCTATTTATACCGCCATTCTTTGAATCGGTTCCTGATGGGATTCCACTTTTAATGCTGATGAGCCCCATTTAAATTAATCTAAACCGCATCCAAATTAGTGTGGAAAACTGCTTTTGCAAAGCTAAAGGGCTTGTCCGTGAAAAAAAATATATTGCATTGGGACCAGAGTAGTCCAAAAAAGAAACTCAGGCCTCGTTCACACGGCTTATTGTGGGGCGGATTTCAGCCGTACTGCGCGCCGTATTTGCGTTGCAGTACGGCTGAAATTCTTTCCCAGGCATTACGGTAATCCACAGTTCTCATAGAGAACTATGGATTTCGTCTCCTTTCCCCGCCCGGCGTACGCGCCGAGGGAAATAATTGTCTATGGGGCCGGTGAGCTGCCGGCTCCCCGCCCCGCCGCACGGCAGCCGGCGTAATTGCGGGGCGAAATCTGTCCCCGCAATTACGTCGGCAATAAGCCGTGTGAACATTGCCTAATACTGACGTAGCTGTGCCCCCATCACTGGTGACTTGCTCCTCTCGACTCTCGGGTTCTCCTCCTGAACACTGGAGGGACTAGCGCTCCATTATAAGTGAATGGACAAGCTGGAAGTCAAGAGGCGCAGCTCGCCAGGAGCTCCGCAGTGGCCGGGACAGGTAGGTAAATACGATTTTTTCTTTTTTTTTTTTCTGTTTTGAACCCGATGCATTGTAATTGTTTTTCTTGGACAATCCCTTTAAAATCCACAGCAGAAATCTGAGGGTTCGCTTTAGATTTCACATTGGATATTTTCATTTGGAAAAAGCGAGTATTTTAATGCAAGCTCAGACCTAAAAATGTCCGCCCTGATGTGTAGATTATATCAGCTGTGCATTATACTATTCCATTGTGCCTGTTCCCCCATATCACTCGCTCCTGTATGCAGTCTGCACTTCCCCGGCTCTGGGTTTCACTCCTTCTTCTCCTCTTGCACTTTCCCTGACTTTCTGCACGGTTCGGCCTCGACCTTCGGAGCAGCCTTGATCTTCTCTTGTCGTGTGCGAGCATGACATCACGGCCTCTTATCTGTGCCAGTGATAAGATAGGACGGAGGGTGCGCGGATTGTCCCCGGCTCTGTGTCCTGCTCATCCTCTAATGTCACCGAGAGGAGCTCACATCAGGACATGTTATGTTTGTCATTACAAAAGGTGAATAGACTCTTGGGTAACGTCAGGTCCTGTGAGACCATTTGCATCGATTTCTTGGGGTCTGATTAGGATACACATACATGTGCCGTCTGCACTAGGTCTTATGAAACATGGCCGTACATGAAAATAGTGTATTCTCCATTCTGTTCTATGGGAGTTCCCAGTACAGGGGAGCACTGTGTTCTCCATTCTGTTCTATGGGAGTTCCCAGTACAGGGAAGTGCTGTGTTCTCCATTCTGTTCTATGGAGTTCCCATTCCCGGAGCCTGTGTTCTTCCCTTCTGTTCTATGGAGTTCCCAGTACGGGGGGGCCCGTGTTCTCCATTCTTCTATGGGAGTTCCCGTAAAAGGGGAAAGGGTGTTCTCCATTTTTCTATGGGAAGTTCCCAGTGCAGGGGGGCGCGTGTTTTTTTCTCAATTTCTGTTCTATAGGAGTTCCCAGTACAGGGGAGTGCTGTGTTCTCCCCATTGTGTTCTATGGGAGTTCCCGGTACAGGGGAGCAATGTGTTCTCTATTCTCCTCTATGGAAGTTCACAGTGCAGGGGAGCGAGGTGTTCTCTATTCTCCTCTATGGGAGTTCCCAGTACAGGGGAGTGCTGTGTTCTCCATTCTCCTCTATGGGAGTTCCCAGTACAGGGAAGTGCTGTGTTCTCCATTTGTTCTAGGGGAGTTCCCATACAGGGGAGTGCTGTGTTCTCCATTCTAGTCTATGCGAGTTCCCAGTACAGGGGAGTGCTGTGTTCTCTATTCTCCTCTATGGGAGTTCCCAGTACAGGGGCGTGGTGTTCAGCCTTACTGGGACTCATGGGAGTTCTCCACCGTCCCAAAAGGAGAGGAAACCGCGCTTTTGGTTCTCTATTCACCCCCCTTATGGGAACTCCCAGTACAGTGGAGAACGCGCCCCCTGTACTGCTCCATAGAAAAAATAGGGAGTTCCAGTACAGTGGGAGCGCTTCTGTTCCCCATAGCTGGGGGTCTTATGGGATTCCATAAACAGCGGAGCAACAGTGCTCCTCTACTGGACCCCCTCAATGAGGAACAGTTACCAGTAAAAAGGGGAAAAGCGCCCCCTGTACTCTATTAAACTCCTCTATGGGAACTCCCAAAACAGGAGGAGGGGAACGTTCAGCCCCGTACGGGGAACTCCCATAGAGCAGAATAGAGAAACAGTGCCTCCCCTGTGCTGGGAACTCCCATAGAGGAGAATAGAGAACACAGCGCTCCCCTGTACTGGTAACTCCCATAGAGCAGAATGGAGAACACAGCGCTCTCCTGTACTGGGAACTCCCATAGAGCAGAATGGAGAGCCTTATGCAATTAGTTCTCACTTCTGAGCCATAGCTTTCGGGAAGTCTGTTCCCCAGGTGCAGGCCTCCTCCTCTACCATGTGTAAATCAGCAGGAGGAGCAAATAGCAGTTCAGACTGTACACATGGTTTGTGGTCTGTGACCTTGGAGACCTCTCTGGCTGCCAGGGAGCTGTCTGCACAAGCGGAAGGAAGTTTCTCAATCAAGATTGTTTGCAAAGTTGTTTCATTTCTTATGTGTAAAACCTTGGAGCGATAAGTGATTGTATAGATGATGTAGCCGGGACTGTAGGGAGCTGGAGCCACCCTGGAACCAGTCCTGCCACATGTAGATGATTAGCTGATGCCTGAGCGCTGTCCGGCCCTTCGTGCATATGAGGCTGTTCTGTATCTTCTACCTGTGTCTAAAAATAACAAATCAAAGTCGTCCCCTCCGCCCTCTCCCTGTTTGTCTGACCTTTGGCCCCTGACCTGATCCCATCATCCTGACCTGTAACCTTTGCCCTGGCTTCCGATCTGCTGACGGTTCCTTTCACTTGCTGGGTTTTCATTGTCGTTCTTTATCTCCTTCTTCCAGTTCACGCCGTCCATCCGCCCGTTCCTGCAGACGATCGCCATCGGCCTCGTGTCATTCGGGGAAAACTACAAGCGGCACGAATCTGGAATAAGTAAGTCTCCGTATCGGCTGGTGCTGCCGTCCTGCACGGCCTGCGGGAGCCTCCATGTTACGTACGTGCAATATTCGTGGCTCTATGTGGATTTCTGCTTATTTTGGACAAGTCTTTCAAAAACTTCTTTGGAATTCAAGGCTGTTCCTCCTTTAACCCCTTAAGCCGAATGCCTGAAAAGTAGTTAATGACCAGAACATTTTTTTTAGTTTTTGCCTCCTCGTGTTTCAACAGTTGTAACTTTATTTTTTCAATGACGCAGTTGGATGAGGCCTCGTTATATTCAAGACAAGTTGTAATTTATGGGGGAATTGTTTAAATTCACTTACAAATAATTGCAGAATTTTTTTCAAATTTTTTTCAAATTTTTTTTTCACATTTTTTACACCATTCACATTTCACACTTAACGTGGTATATTAATTCTACAGGTTATTACAGTCATGTGGATACCTAGTATGTGTAGGGTTTTTTCTGTGTGTAATGTATGCACAATTATTTTTTATTAAACATTTATTTTTCTTTTTTTATTTTTTTTTTATTCTTTTCTTTAAACTTTTTATGTTTTTTACTTTTTTTTTTTTTTTTTAAATCCCATTAAGGGAGAACTGTCACATTACCAAGTGTAAAAAAAAAGTATTAGCATATTCATATATGCTAATACATTATCATCAGTGTCAGTTTGACACAGGCAGAGTTAGGGCAGCACACTGTGTGCCCTGATCACGGGCTTCTTACACAGCCAGCCCTGGGGCTACTCTAGGTCCCCAGGGCTGACTGTGCAGCCTTTCCCCGGGCTCTGTCGGGGGAAAGGTAGCATATCAGCAAGGAACAGCTACTACTGCGCATGCGCTGGTCTCCGAAGATCTTGCCACTTGTCTGGTGACTCGGGAACATTAAACACAGGAGGAGACCATGGGCTGCCGGACATTCCTTCCTGTTCCTCTCTAGGTTTCTGGCCCCTGCAGCTGCCTTCTGTGGTGCTATCGCTGCCCATGGTCCTATCATTGTGTACATTCGCTGTCTGCAGTTTTTGGCCCCTGCGGCTGCATTCTGTGGTCCCATCGCTGCCTGTGGTCCCGTCAGTGTCGGTGGTCCCGTCAGTGTCGGTGGTCCCGTCAGTGTCGGTGGTCCCGTCCGTGTCGGTGGTCCCGTCCGTGTCGGTGGTCCCATCAGTGTCGGTGGTCCCGTCCGTGTCGGTGGTCCCGTCCGTGTCGGTGGTCCCGTCCGTGTCGGTGGTCCCGTCCGTGTCGGTGGTCCCGTCCGTGTCGGTGGTCCCGTCCGTGTCGGTGGTCCCGTCCGTGTCGGTGGTCCCGTCCGTGTCGGTGGTCCCGTCAGTGTCGGTGGTCCCGTCAGTGTCGGTGGTCCCGTCCAGTGTCCCGGGGGTCCCGTCCGTGTCGGTGGTCCCGTCAGTGTCGGTGGTCCCGTCAGTGTCCGTGGTCCCGTCAGTGTCCGTGGTCCCGTCAGTGTCGGTGGTCCCGTCCGTGTCGGTGGTCCCGTCCGTGTCGGATGGTCCCGTCAGTGTCGGTGGTCCCCGTCCAGTGTCGGTGGTCCCGTCCAGTGTCGGTGGTCCCGTCAGTGTCGGTGGTCCCGTCCGTGTCGGTGGTCCCGTCAGTGTCGGTGGTCCCGTCAGTGTCGGTGGTCCCGTCAGTGTCGGTGGTCCCGTCAGTGTCGGTGGTCCCGTCAGTGTCGGTGGTCCCGTCAGTGTCGGTGGTCCCGTCAGTGTCCGTGGTCCCGTCACTGTCTGTGCACCTCCGCTGTGTGCTGTGCCATGCCTCTGTGTAGTTGCATGCTAATGTACGGAGACAATCTGTCTTTATTGCAATGTGACCGTTTCCCTCTTCCTCCTTGCAATGCTCTCACTGGCAGCTGAGGGAGCACTATCCACCTATTACGGTAAGTGCGGTGTGCCGCCATACTGTACTCCTGCCTCCGTAATCTTACTATGCACAGATTATAATCTTTATAATGACCATTTCAAGTGTCTAACGCCCTCCGCCTCCTGCAGGTGTAGCCGCCAGCTCCTTCTTTGTAAGTGGCAGGTACGCCATCGATCCCGAGCTTCGAGGAGCAGAGTTTGAGAGGATCACACAGAACCTGGATGTCAACTTCTGGAAGACGTTCTGGAACATCACAGAGATGGAAGTGATGACGGTGAGTAGTGGGCACAGCTTCTGCCTGGGCGGTGGAGAGACGCGGCCTCTTCTGCTCGGAGGGTTGTCTCGATTGTATCAGACTCTCTGCTGTAAGAAGTATTTGATCTACAGGTTTTCAGCCTCTGAATGTTAACAAGGATTTCTCTATTCATGGACAGCAAGCAGAGCTCTTCAGATTGATAAATTACATGAGAGTATGTTAGAAATTCGCAGACCTATGATACACTGATCAAACTTGATTAAAATATTTACTTGCTTAGGCCGCATTCACATCTCGCTTGGGAGCGCCGTTCAAAAATTCATCCAATTGGATACTGGGGCGGGAACCTGACTGACCCATAGACTTTAATAGGGCAAATATAGTCCTATATTACACAGATATTTGCCCTATTAAAGTCTATGGACCCATCGCGGTCCCGCCACGGTAGGCCATCGCGTCCCCCACGGTAGACCACGCGTCCCACTAGGCCCATCGCGGTCCCGCCACGGTAGGCCCATCGCGGTCTCGCCACGGTATCCATTGTTATGACTTATTACAGTATTCCCATGGAAACCATGAACGGGACCCACAAATGAGATGTGAACGGGGTCTTACATGTCTTGTGGTGTTTTGTCTTCTCTTTTCCATGCAGTCTATCGTCGGCATAGCTTCCACAACCGTCCGCATCAACAAGACCCTCATTGTGCCCCCCAAGCCGCAGGAGATGCCTCTGTGGTCTGATCCGCAGCTCACTGTTACCATCAGTCCTCCCGTAGCTCATTCCGGACCTGGCCCGGTTCACATGCGTCTGATATCGTATCATTTGCGGGAGGGGCAGGTATGTGAATGGCGTCTATCATGTACAATGCGTGATTTTTCAGGTCAAGCTTCAGCGTTACCCATCATCTGTATGTAACACTCAGTATCTTCTGATCCTGCACTATATCTGTCTGGTACTAATATCATGTGTAATACTCCATTCGCTTTTAGTGGAGCATTAAGAGTTCTCAGCGCAGCTTTGGGTGTGACTGGAGGAGGAGGAGACATCGGACATGACCCAAATCAGTAGAGTATTTGCAGTAGTGGAGAATTATATGCAGATTCATCCATCTTTATTTCAGGAGAGTGAAGAGCTTCAATCTTTTGTGAAACCCGAGGGCCCCCTCAGCCTGGACCTTCGTCTCAGATCGCGACCAGGTCCACTCTCTCCAGACCTGATTATTCACTTCCACGGTGGGGGTTTCGTAGCCCAGACCTCCAAGTCTCATGAACCCTACCTGAGGACCTGGGCTCAGGAACTGGAAGCTCCTATCTTGTCTGTGGATTATTCACTTGCCCCTGAGGCTCCTTTTCCGAGGGCCCTAGAAGAATGCTTCTATGCGTATTGCTGGGCACTGACTCACTGCCGGCTGCTGGGTCAGTACAACCCTTTCTCTGTCGTATTTTACTTCATATAATTATTCTCAGGGGCAGTATTATAGTTGTTATCTTTTTGTACATACAAGAATATACTACAATACTGCCCCCTATGTACAAGAATATAACTATTATAATACTGCCCTCTATGTGCAAGAATATAACTAATATAATACTGCCCCCTATGTACAAAATATAACTAATATAATAACTGCCCCCTATTTACAAGAATATAACTACTATAATTACTGCCTCATGTCAAGAATATAACTACTATAATACTGTCCCCCCATGTACAAGAATATTAATAATATAATACTGCCCCATTGTACAAGAATATATAGCCCCAACTTTAATATATATTGCCCCCTATGTACAAGAATAACCCACTTTAATACTCCCCCTATGTACAAAAATTACTACTATTTAAAACTGCCCTTATGTTACAAGAATATAACTACTTAAAAACCCGCCCCCTATGTACAAGAATATAACTACTATAATACTTCCCCTTATGTACAAAAATATAGCTACTATAATACTGCCCTCTATGTACAAGAATATAACTACTAATAATACTGCTCCCTATGTACAAGAATAAAAATACTATAATACTGCCCCTATGTACATAGAATATAATACTATATACTGCACCCTATGTAAAAGGGATAAAACTACTATAATACTGCCCTATGTACAAGAATATAACTATATAATACTGCCCTATGTAAAGAATATAACTACTATAATACTGCCCCTAGTACAAGGATATAACTACTATAATACTGCTGAATATGTACAAAAATATAACTATTATAATACTGCCCCTATGTATAAGAATATAACTGCTATAATATTGCTCCCTATGTATAAGAATATATCTACTATAATACTGCTCCCTATGTACAAGAATATAACTACTATCATACTGCACTCTATGTACAAGAAATAGAACTACTATAATACTGCCTCCTATGTACAAAATATACTACTATAATACTGACCCTATGTACAAGATAATACTACTATAATACTTGCCCCCATAGTACCAGAATATAACTACATATAATACTGCCTCCCTATGTACAAGAACATAACTACTATAATACTGCTCCTATGTACAAGATAGAACTACTATAATACTGCCTCCTATGTACAAGAATATAAGTACTATAATACTGCTCCTATGTACAAGGATATATCTACTATAATACTGCCCTCTATGTACAAGAATATAACTACTATAATACTGCTCCTATGGAAATGAATACAGAAAACCTCTATCTTCCTGGAATTGCAGTCTATACAATGCTATGATGTACTAAAAAAAGATATTTGTTAAACCGTTGTGAGCTCCCGGTATGTCCAGTGCTCTCATTGTGTAATACATGGGTTTTTCATGCGTGTCCTCCTTTCCCTTCTAGGTTCCACAGGAGAGCGGATCTGTCTGGCGGGTGACAGCGCCGGTGGTAACCTCTGTATCACAGTGTCGCTCCGTGCAGCCTCGGTCGGCATTCGGTTACCCGATGGCATTATGGTCGCCTACCCAGCCACACTACTGCAGGCTACAGCATCGCCCTCCCGCCTCCTCACCCTGATGGACCCGCTGCTCCCCCTCAGTGTCCTGTCCAAGTGTCTGAGCGCCTATGCAGGTACCGCTCCCCTCCACTACACGGTTCTGGTGGACTTGCTTGAACTATGGATAATTTGTAGATGGGAGGTAAATGTCTGATCACTGATTAACAGAATGGGGGTCCTGAACCAGACCTGTGACTGGAGCCGCCGTGAGGTCTGCTCACCGCCACTCTACTCCCTGTCTCTGGGACTGCAAAGGGTTGCCTGAAATAGTGAGCAAACTCCGCTATCGATAGTGACTGGAGCAGCAGTGCGTGTGCAACCTCCGCTACAGGCCTCACCTTGTGATCACTAGGGGTCTGTGCACTCGGCCCCTCACCGAACAGACGTGCGTTCCCTTCCCACCCATTTATTGCATAACACTGAGAGGTGCCATAACTGTCTGATGAATACAGCTCCCAACTCTTAGACCCGCCCCTATATTGAGAATTAACCCCCCCCCCCCTCCCCACCCCCAAAAGTCTCCATGTATAACAGAGAGGGGGGTTGTGCTTGCCCCCTCCGTTCTGTTCTACCAGAGTTCAGGCAAGTAGGGTATCTGGCTGTACTTGGGACTCCACAAGTGTAACCTCCTATCCGTTCTGCAATGAAGTGGCGGTTTTCAAGATGGATGTAGATTCTAGAGTTGGGACTTGCACTTGTCAGACATATGGGGCGACATGCATAATTTTTGCTACCCATACGCCATTTTCTTCTGTGCACATTAGTAGCGTAGAATATGCCTTAATCTATGAACCTGTTCTACTGTGGCTTATAGATGTAGCACTTTCTAGCTACAAAGTGACACTTCTGGCTCAGGTAAACCAGTTTTAAAGTGTTCTACCTGTTCCAGCAGTAATGTGCCTGGATTTGCCGTACTGAAGCTATAAATGTGTTGTAGTGTGCCCCCGCCTTCAGCACGACCCCCGATTGCAGGTGCATTACAAAGTACCGCGGGCACTCTGTAATGCGCCTGATATTGGAGTGCATCTGATTAAAAATAGAGCAAACAGTGCTAGGCTAGTGTTCGGGCTTAAAAGACACCAGACTTCTGGCACAGCCCCGTACATACATGTCGAACATAGGACATTTCCCATCGATTTGCCATAAGTGGCGGAGATAGGAGCAGCCATCTTCTATCCAGAGTCAATGTTATCCAGGCTCCAACCCCTCTAAAGTTTTACTGGTTCCTATCACAACAGGACTGTTTCCATGGTGCAGAGACCCCATTGCTTGTTGCTAAGCATTCCTATTTCTGGTTGGAGAGCAGAGCAGCCCGACCGCCGCTGCTTCCTCTTTTGTTTGCCTCAGCTCTGCTCCTTCATGAAGAGGGACTGCCTTTCCAATAGGAACTAGAGTGACCTATGTGAGCTGGACACCCCCGATAGCAGCTTTGTGGGGGGCACAGTCCTGGTCACGTCCTTACTGATTACCTCGTCTCCTACAGGCACCGACCATTTCCCAGTAGAGGATCGAGCGCTCGAAAAGCAGAGCACTGTCAGCCAAGTGAAGCGAGGGACTGCACTGTTACTCCGAGACATCCGGCAGGGCGCTGCCTCCTGGCTGAGCTCTCTCATGGAGGGGAATAAGGAGAAGGCTAATCCTGGTAAGTGCTCTGAGCTGTGCAGGACAGCGTTTGGTCAGGCGAAGCTGATTTTGAGGATGGCTGTGCGTGTACCCACTGCCCTGTAACATTATTATTACAGAAACAGTAAGGAAAAGTGTCTCCGAGGCAGCACTGGCCGACGAGGACGCCATAAACAGACGGCTGTCAACGAAGAGCAAGACCACCCAGGATCTCAGCCGCCATCAGTACAGTGAGCACAACCCGAGCCACCAAAACGGACAGCGAGGAGCACAGACCAGATCAGAAGGCGACGCGGAAAGGAACCAGCATTCACCATCTTCCTTCTCCATCCAGTCCAGCCCAGGAGCAAGTGGGCTGCCATCTCCAACCAGCCAGCAGGACGAGGTCAACTTCTTCCTGACCGAGAGTGAGAGCGAGGGCGAGCACTCCTACAACAGAGACCCCGCAGCACACTCCAAGGAGAACATCCCTCCTGTGCACCTGGCCGAGGACAAAGCCTCGCAGCCCTCCAACTCTCTCACACTGGGCTTTCCTGAAGGATTCCAGCCACTTCGCTCCCAGAACGGATTCGCCAATATGACCCTACAGACTTCTGCTATCGTGCACAATCCATACATGTCACCTCTGCTGGCACCCGACAGCATGCTGCAGGGCCTCCCTCCCATTCACATTGTGGTGAGTAAGACCAGCAGTAGCCTTACTGGAGCTATCCACAGTACAGTGCTCTTACCTAAATATAGGGCCCCATTCACACTGTGGTAAGACCAGCAGTAGCCTTACTGGAGCTATCCCACAGTACAGTACTCATACCTATATCTAGGGCCCCGTTCACACTGTGGTAAGACCAGCAGTAGCCTTACTGGAGCTAACCTACAGTACAGTGCTCATACCTAAATATAGGGCCCCCATTCACACTGTGGTGATGAAGACCAGCAGTAGCCTTACTGGAGCTAACCTACAGTACAGTGCTCTTACCTAAATATAGGGCCCCATTCACACTGTGGTAAGACCAGCAGTAGCCTTTCTGGAGCTATCCTACAGTACAGTGCTCTTACCTAAATCTAGGGCCCCATTCACATTGTGGTGAGTAAGACCAGCAGTAGCCTTACTGGAGCTATCCTACAGTACAGTGCTCATACCTATATCTAGGGCCCCGTTCACACTGTGGTAAGACCAGCAGTAGCCTTTCCTACAGAAGGCTCTTACTAAATGGGCCCACATACATGTGCTCCCTTTCTATGTTTATACCTAAATCTAGGGCCCCATTCACACTGTGGTGATTAAGACCAGCAGTAGCCTTACTGGAGCTAACCTACAGTACAGTGCTCATATCTAAATCTAGAGCCCCATTCACACTGTAGATGTATAAAATTCTGATGGCAACTCTGGGATGAGAAATGAAATCTTCCTTACAGCAGATTGGTTCTTGCCTGACGGATTTCAAAGCATTCACCAGTAGGGAAACTTGGCTTTAACTCTTGATCCCCTCTCTTCACTCACATTTTCCCCACCCTTGGATGAACTTGATGGACACGTGTCTTTTTTTCAACCTTACTATGTAAAAAGTTATCCTGACGGATGCCACGAGGGGTCACAGGGTTCTGTATGGCAAAAGGAGCCTAAATTTGACTAAGTTTGCCCTAGTTACTAAAAGCACTCCCACATTCTTACTGCTGGACAGTTTTCATACATCTAGGCCTATGTGCATTGGACACAAACACACAGAAACCGTATGCATTTGGTAGGTAGGGCAGATGAAGTCTGTTTCAGACTACGTTTGCCATATAGAACTCGGTGCCCCTGTTATGACCCTGCTGTGGTATCAGGATGAATTTGTGATGGTTTCCCAGGGAGTGCAAACGTTTTGTGACTGGGCCTGACATTTAACCTTCGAAACACTGATGCTCTAACCCCCTCCCCGAGTCTAGATTGTGCTGTAATAGGTCACCCCTTCTGATGATGCAGAGCTTCCCATGTACCCAGCCCACACCACCACCTCTCACGCCCGCTGCTTCTCTCTCCTCAGGCTTGTGCTCTGGACCCAATGTTAGACGACTCGGTGATGTTTGCTAAGAGGCTGCGCTCCCTCAACCGTCCGGTGACGCTGAAAGTGGTGGACGATCTCCCTCACGGCTTCCTGACCCTGGCCAGTCTGTCGCGAGAGACCAGAAACGCCACAGACGCCTGCACGCAGCGCATCCGGCAAATCCTGCGAGAGGAACCTCCAGCGCCACCGGCCGCCGCTCCCAGAAAACACCGCAAGCTGGAGAGGACGCTCGGGAACAACCCGGTGACCGAGCGCGAGATCGGTGCTTGAATCCAGAACAGTGGTCTCTATAAAGTGCAATAACTTACCTGCTTCACTCCTCACTCCCAGTAGAATGAGGTCAATGCAACACGGGCCCAGTGTGGACTGGTTACAGCACCGGGACCACAGCGGAGCCCCGTGGGTAGTGCCGGCGGTGTGCAATAGCTATAAGCGAGGGAAGCGGAGTACGCGGCGCTGTATTCTATACCCCTCACATCCTCATTGCCGAAGGGGCACAGAATATCCAATCTGACGAGCATTGAGGCTTCTTTCATTTACTGCAAAATCTGTCCTTTTTGCTGCAGATAGAGGAGACAAAGGATTTAGGAGAGAATGTCAGGGGATTGGGCGCACACCCTCTATAGATCCCGTCCCGGGGGGTCACTAATGATTGCCTATCATTGCAGGTCATTGGCAGATCAATGGTTGGTAAGTCCTATGGATTACTGTGTAAGAGGCTGCTTATTACATTAGGACCATCGGGAGGTCCGCTCCAGGACAAGCGCTTGTATCACGCGTTCTTCTTGGGTTTCAGACTTTCCAGCTTCCTCTTCGGCTTCTGCCATTGCCTAAAATGAAGAAGCAGAAGTCGGGGAGTTACAACCCTGGATCCTCCAGGCAAAGGTTTAGCAGGCCAACGGGTATCTCTGCATATTTCACCAGTTTTAATGGACATTGATATAAGCTCTAGTACACACAGCTGAGGGTTTGGTACATTTTTAAGCTGCTTTCTCACTAAAAGGATTCGCTTTCAACATGTAGGGAAAGGTGAATGAAGACTTTTACTGAATACATTACTCTTTTGATATTGTCCTGGTCAGGAGAGAGATTTTATCTACTCTGAGTGCACACAATTGTTTCTAAGTTACCGCCCAGATCTCCCTCCCTGATTAGACACAGCAGGGAGTGGCTTCACAATGGTCAAATGAAGCAGTCTTTACTCTAGCGAGATTAGATTGTTTAATTGTATAGCTTTGATAAACAATTCTTTTCACTCCTTGGAGCTCTGTAGCTTTGCTTACTACAGATTAAATCTCCTGCACTCATGTCACTGTAATGCACAGCTAGTTATAAAACTGTTTGTGACTCAGTGAAACAGCCTAGTGAGAAAACCTGTTTAAATCTCCTGCAGTTTTGTCTTTGTAACACTCAGCGGAGCTATATATGGTAATCACTACTATAGAACCACCTACAGCCTGACCAGGAAGTGTGAGTCTGAAGCTGCCTGTGACTAAAGCAGTATGGTGAGAAAACACCTTTAAGTCAAGACAACCCACTTGGAGTCACATAAATCACCAGCATAAACCCCTTACCTTACCTCATCATTTCCAACAAGGTATCACAGACTAGATACAGTTCCTGCAAACCTCAGCAGTGGGAAGTATTAGGTCTGTGGCTATGAACAATAATGTTCTCATTCACTGAATGGCAGCAGAGATCTTAAAAATGGAGGTAAAATAGGAAATAATTTAGAACGTTTTGGAAGTTTTTATTATACAATAAGCTTTAATTATGGAACAAGTTGAATCCTCTTTGGGTTGCTGTGGCTGTTTGCTTGGGTGCTTGGGATAGATGCAATTCTCTCATATAGACCCTGTCCTGATTTTTGTTTCTGTAGAAGATGGGAGGCTGGGTGAGCGGGGTAGCGCTGTCCAAGACACCTCATCTAGGGAGTATTTTCCTGTGTGTAGAAGCTCCTGTTCTATAACGTAGTTGCACCCAGGAGAGGTTCCTACATAGCTTCCACTACAGCAGGTGCTAAAGGACAGGATCAGGACAAGCTTCTACATAGCTACCATTACAGCAGGTGCTAAAGGATAGGAACAGGACAGGTACCTATATAGCTACCACTGCAGGTCAAAGGAGGCAGACAGTACCATAAGCTACCACATAGTGCTAAAACAGGAAACAGGACATAGGTAACTACTACTATAGCTACCAATACAGCTAGTGCTAAACATCAGGACAGGCTCCTACATAGCTACCATTACAGCAGGTGCTAAAGGACAGAATCAGGACAAGCTTCTATATAGCTACCATTACAGCAGGTGCTAAAGGATAGGAACAGGACAGATACCTACATAGCTACATTTACAGCAGTTGCTAAAGGACAGGAACAGGACCAGTTCCTACATAGCTACCACTGCAGCCAGTGCTAAAGGACAGGAACAGGACAGATACCTATATAGCTACCAATACAGCTAGTGCTAAACATCAGGACAGGCTCCTACATAGCTACCATTACAGCAGGTGCTAAAGGACAGAATCAGGTCAGATACCTAAATAGCTACCACAATAGCCAGTGCTAGAGGACAGAATCGGGACAGGTTCCTACATAGCTACCACTACAGCAAGTGCTAAAGGACAGAAATAGGACCAGTTCCTACATAGCTACCACTACAGCAGGTGCTAAAGGACAGGAACAGGATAGACACCTATATAGCTACAATACAGCTAGTGCTAAACATCAGGACAGGCTCCTACATAGCTACCATGACAGCAGGTGCTAAAGGACAGAATCAGGTCAGATACCTACATAGCTACCACAATAGCCAGTGCTAGAGGACAGAATCGGGACAGGTTCCTATATAGCTACCATTACAGCCAGTGCTAAATGTCAGGACAGGGGCTCCACTATATTAGAGCGTACGATCCCTGTAAGAAGCATTTCACCGTAAACCATCATTGTGCATTGTGGGCACTGCAGGAAGCCGCCTGTACTGTTATGGTGAGGGCATAGTAGTTGTACCTGCACCAACCATAGCTGGGGCCCAGCTGTATTTTACTCTGCTCCAACAGTCAGGATCAGAGATCAGGTGCATTCATCTGCAATGCAAAAGTAATGAGGAAGCAGCAATTAGCATCAGTCCCATAGTGAACTAAAAAAAAAAAAAGGCTTAGAATAAACATTCTAATAAAAAACACAAAACTTGCCTTTTTTTAAAGTAAAAAAAAAATGGCACCTACTTGGTCTTCCCACATCCGTAATAAAATGCTGACATTATCTATCCCACATGTGGAACAGCGTTGAAATACAATCGAAATAAAAAAATGGACCAAAAAGTATGAATACCTTGTTACCAAAGAAAAAAATTGTTCCAAAAAGAAGTATAACGTCACCCGGGTCCAAAAAACAAAAAAATGTTGGTATTTTTAGTTAGATGGAACAAACCAAAATTGGCCCCATGACGTTTGTATACGGAAGCTAATATCTGGAATCTGGTTTTCTTTTCTATGTTTGGGGGGAGGGGGGAAATTTTTCACTTTGTGTTTATGTAAAGTGAAAACATTTTTTAATAACTAAGAAAAAAATTATTCAATTTAAACAAAAAATTGTCTAAAAATAATTTATTTTTTTTTTTAACTCTGTTCCACATGTGGGACAAGTTTCATGTCGTCTGCATTTTATTGTTCAGGTCATTACGGATGTGGCGAAATAAAAATAGAAAGGGTCTTGGAAGGCAGCGATGCAAAAATGAATTTGTAAAAGCAAAAAAAAAAAAAAGAATTTGTAAAAGAAAAAAATGTATTGTAGTTAATTAAAAAAAAAAAAAAATGTATATAATATTGGTATCACTGTAATCATATTGCCCCACAGAAGAAAGTGATCCAGTCCTTCAAGACAACTACTCCCCCTCACCTCCGGGTTATGGTTTTGGAAATTAGATCTGTGTAGGGGATAATCAAAATATGGGTGTTGGCCAACACTCGGCAAATAAAATGATAAACTTTATTCCTAAATGGTTAAAAACCTGCAACTGCCACTGATGCGTTTTGAGACCAATCTCTTTCTCATGGAACTCATTCCTTAGCTCACCCAAAAAAAGATCATAGCTCATGGTTCTTGTATCACAATCACTGGTGCACGGAATAGTCCTCCGAACCACAGGATGATCAAAATATGGGTGCTATCCGGCACTCGACAGATAAATAAACTTTATTCCTAAGTGGTTTAAAACCTGCAACTGCCACTGACGCGTTTCCAGACGAATCTCTTACTTGTGGAACCCATTCTATGAGTAAGAGTGGTCTCGAAACGCGTCAGTTAGAAGTTGCATGTTTTTAGCCATTTAGGAATAAAGTTTATTATTTTATCTGCCGAGTGCTGGACAGCACCCATATTTTGCTTATCCTGTGGGCTTATCTGTGGTTCAGTGGACTTTTCCGTGCACCAGCCATCGTAAGACAAGAACCACAGGGACGCTATGATTTTTTTGGGGTGAGCTAAGGAATTTCTTTTTTCCTGGATCTCTCTAAGGGTTGATGTCCGCGCTGTCGTCTAGTTCCCGTCTGCAGGAGAGATGTCGGTGTGAGACGCTTTTGACTTTTACATTCCTCGTGTGTTTTTATACCTTCCTGTTTTATACTTGAGATCATTCTACAGTTTTTACACTTTTCTATACCCGAGAGTTGTGCCCGCTGGTAATCGGTCAGTCATCCCACGCTCCCGGTCTGGTAATCGTCAGTCATCCCCCACGGCCCCCTGTCTGGTATCCTCATCATGCCCCACGGCTCCGTGTCGGTAATGTCAGTCATGCCCCACGGCTCCCGTGTCTGTAATCGTCAGTATCGCCCAGCTCCCTGCTGGTACGGTCAGTCATGCCCACGCTCCCGTTCGGTAATCGCAGTCATCGCCCACGGCCCCTGTCTGGTATCGGCAGTCATCCCCGCTCTGTCTGTATCGGTCAGTCATCGCCCCACGGCTCCCGTGTCTGTAATCGTCATCATCGCCCCACGGCTCCGTGCTGGTAATCGGTCAGTCATCGCCCCACGGCTCCCGTTGTAATGGTAGTCATCCCACGCTCCCGGTCGGAATCGTCAGTCATCGCCCCACGGCTCCCGTGTCTGGTAATCGGTCAGTCATCGCCCCACGGCTCCCGTGTCTGGTAATCGGTCAGTCATCGCCCCACGGCTCCCGTGTCTGGTAATCCGTCAGTCATCGCCCCACGGCTCCCGTGTCTGGTAATCCGTCAGTCATCGCCCCACGGCTCCCGTGTCTGGTAATCCGTCAGTCATCGCCCCACGGCTCCCGTGTCTGGTAATCCGTCAGTCAGCGCCCTAAACGGCTCCATTCTGGTTAATTCCGTCATCATGCCAGGCTCCCATGTCTGGTAATCCGTCAGTCATCGCCCCACGGCTCCCGTGTCTGGTAATCCGTCAGTCATCGCCCCACGGCTCCCGTGTCTGGTAATCGGTCAGTCATCGCCCCACGGCTCCCGTGTCTGGTAATCAGTCAGTCATCGCCCCACGGCTCCCGTGTCTGGTAATCGGTCAGTCATCGCCCCACGGCTCCCGTGTCTGGTAATCGGTCAGTCATCGCCCCACGGCTCCCGTGTCTGGTAATCCGTCAGTCATTGCCCCACGGCTCCCGTTTCTGGTAATCGGTCAGTCATCGCCCCACGGCTCCCGTGTCTGGTAATCGGTCAGTCATCGCCCCACGGCTCCCGTGTCTGGTAATCCGTCAGTCATCGCCCCACGGCTCCCGTGTCCTGGTAATCCGTCATCATCGCCCCACGGCTCCCGTGTCTGGTAATCGGTCAGTCATCGCCCCACGGCTCCGTGTCTGGTAATCGGTCCGTCATCGCCCCTCCGCTCCCGTGTCTGGTAATCGGTCAGTCATCGCCCCACGGCTCCCGTGTCTGGTAATCGGTCAGTCATCGCCCCCCGGCTCCCGTGTCTGGTAATCTGTCAGTCATCGCCCCACGGCTCCCGTGTCTGGTAATCCGTCAGTCATCGCCCCACGGCTCCCACCGTCACGGAGTTGCCTGCAGTTTGTGGTAAAATTACTTTGTAACCTTATTTTCCAAATTTTTTAAAAATTTTGCAAATTGCATAAATGATGTTTTTTTTTTGTAGTGATGGGAGCAATGTTCTTGTATAACCCACATCCCCTCCCTTATGTCTATAGAAAAATCGCTGCGTTTTGTCCATGGAATTTTTCGGCTGCCCCGTGTGGGAGGGTGGTTCCGTATTGCACATTCCCCCCTATGTCTGGTGTGCAGCCTCCCACTGAGGTTTCGTCCTGTTTTTGTAGGGTTCAGGAGGGAAACAATCTTCAAGTGGGTTCTTGGCTTCTCTATTGCATCATTTCAGTTGCTGATGGGCAAACAGCCGCAGAGCTCAGCAGGTGGCTTATGGTTGGTGTCTTCAGTACGTCTGGAGGACGAGCCGACAGTCAGGGGCTTTGTTATTCAATCTGGGGTGGCCTGAATAGAATTTTGGTGAAAATCGGCAGAAAAAAAAAAGCATCTCAAATTGGGGCAAGGATTTTATACAGATTAAATTTTCCGTTCCATGTCCTCTTCCAGTCCAGCATCACTTCTGGGTCTCATAACATAGGGGTAACACGAAGTGCTGCTGCAGCGGGAGTGCCGCAAAACAGTGTGGGGCTGTTTACACGGCACAGGACAAATACCGTTTGGTTTATCCGACTGGTATTTGCTCTGTTTCCGTGCCATGCACACGGCCGCAGGGGGGGCGGCTTTTCTCTGCGGTTTGCGAGGAAAAGCCCTACCCCTTCACATAGGCATATTCATATTCCGTCCAAAAACCGGATGAAAGAATGAACATGTTCTATGTCTTTCGGACTGCAAAACCACCGGGTGGAAAATCCGTTCAGTGGGGACCGCTGCACAGATTTTCCATTAAGGTCCGTGTAAAAGTCTTTCCGCCGGTTTGCAGCCGTTTTTTAAAAATGAGAACCGGCTTAAAACCAGTGCCGTGGGGACATGACCTAAGAATACTAATCCTAACCCCCATTTAAGGTTCGGATTAGAAAATAAATGTGAATTTGGGACATCTGAAACCCGAATATTTTCAGAAGTTTGTTCAAACTCGAACAAGGAGCTATAAGAGCAAAACCCGTTCAGGCCAATATGGCCGCCCCCGTTTCTTTTTTTAATCCCGCACAACCTTCCGGACCCATTCATTTCTAGTTCCGTGTTTAGGAGGTCCAGGATACAGGAGCAGGGCCCAGCGCTCTAACCTCTCCGCTTCCATTGTAGAGTATGATCCTCCATTTCGATTGCACATTAAACATCGTCTTCTTTTTAACTGTGGTCATGTCAGTATTTAATGCTACATAATAGGAACAAAAATATGGTGTCCAACGATTGGGTCTCCCTGGGATGTTCTCTATACAGAAGGGTAGTCACCCATTTGGTGCAGAGTCTGTTGCTAGGCAACAGCCCAAACATACTCCTGCATTTGCAAAAGCTAGGATCTCCAAACAGCGGCTCTCTGTCTGTTGTGAAACTGCAACTTGTGGTAGGCTGGCAGGGAATGCTGGGAGTTGTAGTTCCACAACCGCCAAAGAGTCACAGATTGGAGATCGCTGCATTAGGGCATCCAAAGGACTGAACAATAATAAGAGGAGACTTTCAGGTCAGGCTAGTAATCGATGAGCACTATATACTCACCATGTATACTGTGTAGTTAATGTATATACAACCCGTGTAATTTTGTATATACCCCTTCATACTCGTATGTATATATCCACCTATATAAAATCTCACTTTCTTGTATATACCTGTACCCTGTTTATATACCGGCCGGTGCAGCGGTGTAAATACCTTTACATATATTTGTATGTACATACACCTTTCCTTCTAGTTGTACATAAGGTGGACGCAGCCGGGCATGGGAGGAGTCGCCTTGTCTGGAGTCCGCGGCGTCTTTTCTTGTGTGTGTATATATCGTGTATACTGTGTCCCAGCACTGTCACTGTCTCTTATCTCACGGTAAGAGGATGTTTTATCTGTGGTTGGTTTTTACCTGTGAATAAAATATCTTGTCTATAGAACGTCTCACTCCCTGGTTTATTATACAGAGTGAAGCAGCAGATTTTATGCCACTGATCCTTCCTTGACAGTAGGGGGATGGTGGTGGCTTCACCCTCACTACATTGTAGTGCTCTAAAAGGCTCATGGGAAAAGGGCTCTCCAGCGCCATCTTTTGGATGTAGCCATCTTCAAGTCACATCCGACTCACTGAGCCTTGCAATGTGAAAGGGATTCACACCATACCAGTTACTCATCCGCAGACAGCTGTTTCGGAGTGTTGCCCCTCGTCAGTGCAGAGTAGAACTTGCTGGCTAGGTGAGAGGCGTTTGGTGTGACAGAGAAGGGGTGAGGTATCTCGTTGTGGAGAATCACTATGGAGGTGTGTGAGGCTCAGTGTTCAAGGCACTGTGAGTCAGATGGGACTACATTGTTACATTCAGTAGATGGCGCTATAGAGTTTAAGCTTGTTTCCCATAAACCTTTTGGAATATTTAAATACCAATGGAGTGTAAAAGCGATAAATCTCCACACACTGACCTGGTGCTTCTCCCTAATGCGATACATTGCAGTGCATCACAGTCACAAATTAGCTTGCCCCTTATACTTTACACTGCAGCTCCATCACTGATCAACACCCGTCACTGGTGCAGAAAGAGGTCCGTAGATCGGACGATCTACATGACCGCAAAGAGAGAATGATGATAAAGTGCAGGAAGCCGAACCACCAGAAAGAAAATAACTATATAATATACACACACACACACAGTATCTCACAAAAGTGAGTACACCCCTTACATTTTTGTAAATATTGCATTATATCTTTTCATGGGATAACACTGAAGATATGACACATTGATACAAAGTAAAATAGTCCGTATACAGCTTGTACAACAGTGTACATTTGGTGTGTCCTTAAAATAACTCAACACAGACATCAATGTCAAAACTGCTTGCAACAAAAGTGAGTACAGTTCTAAGTAAAAATGGACAAATTATGCCCAATTTGCCATTTTCCCTCCATGGTGTCATGTGACGCGTTAGTGATCCATGGCCTTAGGTGTGAATGGAGAGTAGATGTTAAATTTGGTGTTATCGCTCTCACACTCTCTCATACTGGTCACTGGAAATTCATTGTGACGCCTCATGGCAAAGAACTGTCTGAGGAACTGAGGAGAAGCATCAGATGTGGGGACCATGCACGTGGCGCTCTCCTTCGACAATTGGGACATGCTGGCCCGTTACTACAACTCCCATAATGGAGAGAGCCGCATGTATCCAGATCTCTCTTTGGACTGCCAGATAGATCAGATGACCCCGTTCTAATATTTGGGGTAGCCAGAGACGGCTGCACAGAGCCCCACTAGTCCCTTCCTGTTGCTGCTCGCCAGTCCTCTTCTGTATGTCATGGAGAGTACATGTGAGCAGCTACAGACGGTCGGGAGCTGCATAGGATGGCGCTGCAGAGTGTGCACCCCCTGATTTGGGCACTGGGTGCACAGTCACTGGTTATATCACTGCATGCAGCGTTGTCATCGGATATAAGCTGCACAAGCCTCAGCAGAGCTCATGTTATTGACAGGGCTTAACCCTAATACCTCAGCTATCAGGCATCTCATGGGTAATCTGTCCAGATGCTTTCCAGGAAGGGATTTCACAGTATATGAGATGTAATACAAGTGTGGAGGTCCTGCGACTGTTGCACTATAAGGTCCCTCAATAATTACCCGCAATCGCTACATGGGCTCGGACCGGCCACGGCAATCACTACACGGGCTCGGACCGGCCAACGGCAATCACTACACGGGCTCGGACCGGCCAACGGCAATCACTACACGGGCTCGGACCGGCCAACGGCAATCACTACACAGGCTCGGACTGGCCAACGGCAATCACTACACGGGCTCGGACTGGCCAACGGCAATCACTACACGGGCTCGGACTGGCCAACGGCAATCACTACACGGGCTCGGACCGGCCAACGGCAATCACTACACGGGCTCGGACCGGCCAACGGCAATCACTACACAGGATAGGACTGGCCAACGGCAATCACTACACAGGCTCGGACTGGCCAACGGCAATCACTACACGGGCTCGGACTGGCCAACGGCAATCACTACACAGGCTCGGACCGGCCAACGGCAATCACTACACAGGCTCGGACCGGCCAACGGCAATCACTACACAGGCTCGGACCGGCCAACAGCAATCACTACACAGGCTCGGACTGGCCAACGGCAATCACTACACGGGCTCGGACTGGCCAACGGCAATCACTACACAGGCTCGGACCGGCCAACAGCAATCACTACACAGGCTCGGACTGGCCAACGGCAATCACTACACGGGCTCGGACCGGCCAACGGCAATCACTACACAGGCTCGGACCGGCCAACGGCAATCACTACACAGGCTCGGACTGGCCAACGGCAATCACTACACAGGCTCGGACTGGCCAACGGCAATCACTACACAGGCTCGGACCGGCCAACGGCAATCACTACACAGGATAGGACTGGCCAACGGCAATCACTACACAGGCCCCGGACCGGCCAACGGCAACCACTACACGGCCGGCTGGGCCCAACGGCAATCACTACACAGGGTCGGACGGCCAACGGAATCACTACACAGGGGTCGGGCTGGCCAACGGGAATCATACACAGGTTTGGCTGGGCCCAAAGGCAATCACTACACGGCCGGACCGGCCAAAGGGAATCCTTCACAGGCTCGGATGGCCAAAACAATCCACACAGGCCCCGGGCCGTCCAACGGCCACACAAACAGGCTCGGACGGGCAATGGAATCACTACACAGCCGGACTGGCCAAAGGAAACACACACGGCCGGACTGGCCAAGGAAAACACTACACGGGCTCGGACTGGCCAGGGGAAAACTACACAGCCCGGGCTGGCCCCGGGCCCTCATAAAACCGTCTCGGACTGGCCAAAAAACAATCATCACAGGCTCGGACCGGCCAACGGCCATCACTACACCTGGACCGGCCAACGGCAATCACGACACGGGCTCGACCGGCCAAAGGCAACCCTACACAGGAAGACTGGCCAACAGCAATCCAACACAGGCTCAAACCGGGCCCAAAGCGTTCCTACACAGGGTCGGGGCCGTCCAACGGGAATCACAACCAGGCTCACTGGCCAACAGCAATCACTCACGGGCTCGGACTGGCCAACAGCAACACTACACGGGGCCCAACTGGCCAACACAATACTTCACGGGCTCGGACCGCCAACGGGGGCCCTCACTACAAGGCGCGGACTGGCCAAAGGGAATCACTAAAGGCTCGGACTGGCCAACGGCAATCACTACACGGGCTCGGACCGGCCAACGGCAATCACTACACGGTCGGACCCCCCCCAACGGCAATCATACACAGGCTGGGCTGGCCAACGGCAATCCACACGGGCTCGGACCGGCCCCGGGAAACATACACGGGCTTGGACCGGCCAACGGCGATCACTACACGGGGTCGGACCGGCCAAAGGGGAATCACACACAGGCTCGGGGCCGGCCAACGGCAATCACACACAGGTCGGACCGGCCAACGGCAATCATACACAGATAGGACGGCCAACGGGGAATCACTAACAGGCTCGGACCCCCAACGGCAATCACTACAAGGCTCGGATGGCCAACGGCAAAAACTACACAGGCCGGACCCCGGCCAACGGCAATCACTACACAGGGATAGGACTGGCCAAAGCAATCACTACACAGGGTCGGTCCAACCAACAATCAAAAAAAGGCTCGATGGCCAAAGGCAATCACTACACAGGCCGGGCAGGCCACGGCAATCACTACACGGCTCGGGGCTGGCCAAGGAATCATACACACTCGGACTGGCCCAAAAGCAATCACTACACGGGGCCGGACCCGGGCCCAACGGCAATCATTCCCCCCCAGGGCCGGGACTGGCCCCAAAAGCAATCATTTCACGGGCTCGGGCCCGGGCCCAAGGGAAACACTACACAGGTCGGCCGGGCCCAAACCCCCAAACACACACAGGCTCGGACCGTCCCCAACGCCACACAAAAACAGGCCGGGCTGGCCAAGGCAATCACTCACAGGGTCGGACTGGCCCAAAGGGAATCACTACACAGGCTCGATGGCCAACGGCATTCACTAAAAGGGGTCGGATGGCCAACGGCAATCACACACGGGCTCGGTGGCCAACGCCATCACTACACAGCTGGACTGGCCAAAAGCAATCACACACAGCTCGGACCCGGGCCCAAAGGGGGATCACACAGGGCCGGACCCCCAACGGCAATACTACACGGCTCGGGACCGGCCAACGGCAACACACACAGGATAGGACGGCCAACAGCAATCACTACACAGGCCGACCGGCCAACACGTTCGTACACAGGCCTCGGGGCCCCTCCAACGGCAAAAACAAAAACAGGTCGGAGGCCAACAGCAATACACACGGTCGGACTGCCAAAGAATCCCCCTAAAAGGCTCGGCGGCCCAGCAATCTAAAAACCGGGTCGGGCCGTCCAACGGCCACACTAAAACCGCGGACTGGCCAAAGGGCCATCACACCAGGCTCGGACCCCCAACGGCAATCACTACACAGGGTGGACCGGCCAACGGCAATCACTACACAGGTCGGACCGGCCAACGCAATCACACACGGGCTCGGAACGGGCCAACGGGGGAAACACTACACGGGGTCGGACCGGGCCCAAAGGCAATACTACACGGCTGGGCCCGGGCCCAAAGGCAATCACTACACAGGAAGGGCTGGCCCCCGGCAATCACTACACAGGCTTGGACCGGCCAACGGCAATCACTACACAGGCCGGACGGAACGGAATCAACAAGGGGGACCGGCCAACGGCAATCACACACAGGGTAGACTGGGCCCAAAAGCAATCACACACGGGTCGGGTGGCCAACAGCGTTTGTACCAGGCTCGGACCCCCAAAAGGCAACACAAACAGGCTCGACTGGCCACAGCAAACACTAAAAGGGCTCGGAAAGGCCAACGCAATCACTACACGGGTCGGACTGCCGCAGAATCACTACACAGGGTCGGGCCCTCCAAAGGCCTCAAACCAGGCGCGGGCTGGCCCAAAGGCAATCACTACACAGGCTCGGACTGGCCAACGGGGAAACAATAAGGGTCGGACTGGCCCGGGAATCACTACACAGGCTGGACCCCGGGAACGGGAATCACTTTAAAGGGCTCGGACCGGCCAACGGGAATCACTACAGGGCTGGACCGGCCAAAAGGCAAAAACCTACCGGGCTCGACCCGCCAAAGGGAATCATACACAGGGTCGGCCGGCCAACGGGAATCCTACCGGGTCGGACTGGCCAACGCCAATCCAAAAACGGGGTCGGGTGGCCAACGGGGATACAACACAGGCTCGGGCTGGCCAAGGCCATCACAACACGGTCGGACTGGCCAAAAACGATCACTACACGGGGTCGGATGGCAAAAACCAATCACTACACGGGCCGGACTGGCCAAGCAACACTACAACTCGGCTGGCCAACAGCAATCACCCGGGGGTCGGACTGGCCAACGCGACACACACGGGCTCACCTTCCAAAGGCAAAACATACAAAGGATGGACTGGCCAACGGCAACACCCACACGGGGTCGGACCCGGGAACGGCAATCACTACATGGATAGGGGCTGGCCAACCGCAATCACTACACAGGCTCGGGGCCGGGGCCAACAGCGTTTGCTACACAGGCTCGGACCGCCCAAAAAGGCAATCACAACACAGGGCCACTGGGCCACAGCAAACATACACGGGCTCGATGGCCAACAGCAATCACTACACGGGGGTGGACTGGCCAACCAATCACTACACGGTCGGGCCCGTCCCAAAGGCCATCACACACAGGCGCGGATGGCCCAACGGCAAACATACACGGGTCGGACCCGGGAAAAAGGGAAACATACACAGCTCGGGCCCGGCCAACCCGGGAATCACTACAAGGCTCGGACGGCCAACGGGAATCATACCGGGGTCGGGAAAGGCCAACGGCAATCACTCACGGGTCGGGCCCCAAG
>JAODAL010045455.1:0-31918 GCA_025379985.1 Phyllomedusa bahiana
TTTTTTTTTTTGTGATTTCAATGTAGAGCTCACATGATTTATTTTTTACAGTCCAAAGCACTATAGATTGTCACCTTTTAGGCACAAAATATGGACCTGAACAAGATTCTTTTTTTTTAATGTGACTGGAATCGATCTTTTGGATCGCAATTATTATGAGAGTTACCACAAGTAAATGCTTAACTAATGTAGTCCTGGACCTCCAAATAGTACTCCCTGGCTGTTTTAAGAAACTACTTGGCTCATATAAAGCACCCAAGCCAGGTTTTCCCCTTTGAAAGATATCTTTCAACCAGACTTCCTGAGACTGTTAAAAACTTGCACAGCTTGTTATTGTATTTTATACTTCTGATACTATACAAACACAGATCTGAGTCTCCGAACATGAAACAAGTTGACAAAACTAGAAAGGAAATATTTGTTCCTCCAAATAAATCAGCATTTTTGATCTCCATAACATAGTGTACTTTATTTAGCAACTGCGCTTAACATCTTTATGATCATCTATTGTGAAATGGAAGCCCATACTATGTATTCACTAAATGAAATATAAACAGCACATTACAGGATATTTATTCTTGCACACAGCATAGCTAGCCATGCATATTAGATAGAGGTCAGTTCACATTGATCAAAAAAAAAAAAAGTATTTGCCAAATTTACCTTCCTAGACTGGGTGCATGGAAAACGCAATCTGGATAGTGCTACCCATATATACAAGCAGCAAAATTTGTAATCCAGCACTCAACATATGGTTAAAACCATAGATACTTTCTTCTAGGATAGAAGACAATCCGCATATCATAAGCGCAGACAGACGTTTCAAACAAGCTGAATGCGCTTACGTCTTGACCCTGTGCTATCTGGATTATTTTATATCCTGGTGGAAGAAAATATGCACGATTTTAACCATATGAGAAGTGCTGGATTACAAGTTTTTGCTTTTTGATAATAAGTCAGTGCCAGATGTGTCTGGCAGAGACTACAATCTTACTACAGAAATAACTGTCCACAGTTTGCCATTGGGATCATGCATGTTCTTCAGAAGGTCTTGTAGAAGAGGACAGCTCTCTGGACCACATGTAATTCGATACATACAAAGAGTGTTGTAGGTCAGAAAAATACTAGGAGAACTGGAAGCCTAACTCATTGGGCTAGGTTATCAAAATTGGAAGGATGGAAAAGTGAAGTAGTTGCCAATGTCAATCAATAAAAATCTACTTTTTTTTTTTGGGAGATGTTTTGGAATCTACTCGACTTTCCCCTGCACCAGATTATAGTTTATAAAAAAAAATGAAATAAAATAAGAAAATGTTCCAGTAAAGAACAAATCCCTATTGTTACGATTCCTATTTGATTCAACATTTGTATGTTACCAGGTTGTGATTGTATCTTTATAGCTTCCTATATTTATTAGGGCATGTCCCCACGGCACGGGTTTTCAGCCGGTTTGCGGTTTTCAGACCGCCTGAAAAACCGTCCGAAAATGAGCACAATTGTGCTCTATGATAAACCCGTGCAGCAGTCCCCACTGCACGGGTTTTCCGCCCGACGGTTTTAACGTCCCCCCCCCCCCTCCCTCCCTCGCGGCCGTGGGGACAGCCGCAAAACCGGACAAATATTTGTCCACTGCCGTGGGAGCATGCCCTTAGTGGTTTATATCTCTATATATTATTATTAAACCATTTCTTTCTAAAAAATGTAAGAAGGTATTTATTCAAGACACACACACACACACACACACACACACACACACAAGACTCAGTCAACTTGAGTCTAAATCAGCTATGACCTGTTTCATTGTTGTCCCTGGTTCCCTTGGATGTTACCTATGGCTAAGTTCACATCTGCAGCAGAGCCCCCATAGCAGAATCTATCAAAAATGATGGAAAAATAATGGACTCCACAACAGAAACCGATGAATCCCATTGTAGTCAACAGGGTGTATGAGGCGCCGTTGGTGTCTGTCATTTAACCCCTTAAGCCGAACGCCTGAAAAGTACTTACCAGCACATTTTTTAGTTGTTGTCTCCTTGCGTTTCAACAGTCGTAACTTATTTTTTCCAATGACGCAGTTGTAGGAGGCTTAGTTTTATTTGGGAAAGTTGTTATTTTTTTGGAGAATAATTTAAATCCACTTAAATTATTGCAGATTTTTTTTTTTTACACCATTCATATTTCACACTTAAAAGGGTCGTCACAATAATTGGCCTCCTATTCTGCTGGTTGCCAAGCAGAGCTTGTGAAATGGAGGGGCGTATTTCTCCCCCCAGCAGGGAGTATCTTCACTCTCTGCAGACACGCCTCACAGTTTGCACGTGATGATTCATTCTGTGTGAGCTGGGGGAAGGGAGATGTTCTCAGCTGTCATTGGAATCATTGGAAGTGAAAATCTAAGTAACTCGATTGTGTATATCTACATTTCTCGCTCTCGCTACATATTTTGTAATTAGAATGGGCATTTGACATTCAGGACTCTGGGGAAAGATGGGCGATTTTTTTTTTTTCTTTTCTCTGTCTCTCTCACACAGTGATGTATCCTGCAGATTATACCTCTGACCTCTACAGAAAAACAAAAAAAAACACTGTTTGTGTTTATATGGGAATGCACATCTGTATCACAAGTGGTTTCCGTTGGACCTCACATCTGTCTCCCAAACATTCTTTTTAACGTGAGACTGCACAGTACAGCTGTGTTCTCTCTATGTAATTTGTGTGGGACTGCACATCTTACATGGGACTGTTGTGTTTTCTATTTCTGTTTTACCTGGGAATGCATATGAGATTCATGTGGGTCTGTCGATGTAAGACTGCAAATCTTACATGGGACTGCTCTCTCGTCCATGCATCCGTCTGTGACCTCATCCCCTCCATGTTCTCATCCGTGACCTGTTCACTACATCGCCTTAACATGCGCGTTCTTGTCCAGGACCCGTTCCGACAGCCAGTAATGCTTTAGTTGGGCGTGACCAGACCTGGGCTCAAACACCGTTGCTAAGCACAGATGAAGTAGCCTCTCTCTTATACCATAGCACCTTGCTAATGGTAACTAAGGATATACATGCTTAGATTTTTGGTCCCCTCATTTTAAACTATAATCTTCGTAGTGAGACAACCCCTTTAATAACTTGTTAGAATAACTCTACAGGTTATTACGGTCGTGTGGATACCTAAAATGTGTAGTGGTGTTTGTGTGTAGTGTAATGTATGCACGATATTTTATTTAATATTTTATTTTTGTATATACTATGGGCCACATGTATGAAAACGGTCTAGGTCTAAAACTCTGTTACCCATAGCAACCAGAGTGCCCCACATTTTTCCAGAGCACTACATGAAATGAGAGGGGCACTCTAATTGGTTTCTACGGGCAGCAAAGAGTTTTAGACCTGGACTGTTTTCATACATGTGGCCCAATTTTTTTTTTTACACTTAGTAATGCATTAGTATATTCATATATGCTAAAACATTGTAATCTGTGTCAGTATAACACAGTCAGCAATCACTGGCTTGTTACACTGACGGCCCTGGGGCAACTCTAGGTCCCCAGGGCTGACTGTGCAGCCACTTCCCGGGCTCTGTTGGGTCACTGGGAGTCCTGATCACCCGACAGAGCAGGGGAAAGATCTTTGATTACGCTGCGGTCACTGACCGCGGCAATCAAAGAGTTAAGCGCCGGGGAGCAGAGATTTCCCCTGTTCCCCGACGCTTGCAGAGGCTGCTGCGGTGTTGGGCGCCACAAACTACGATGTCTGCAACGACACCAAAAAAAGTGAGGGTGTATTTTTTGCAGGATGAAGTGCACTTTTTATTGGCACCATTTTGGGATAGATGCAGCTTTTTGATCACTATTATTCCAAATTTTTACGGGACGTGAATGGAACAAAAAAAAAAACAATTTTTCTTCTGCAGTGTTCAGCGTACAGACTTTTACTGAAGCAGCGATACCCATTTCTAACTTTATTTTCTTATTTGTAAAATGGCAAAAGGAGGAAAAAAATTTTTGTTTTATTATACATGAAGTCCCCCTAGGTTATTTGACCACTAGGGGCCATGATAGTTAGTACACCTTTTTGCATTGTATAAACAATGCAGATGTGTGTACAAAGATGGCAGACTTATTTCTTCCTGGGGCAGGAAGTAATAGAAAGCTAAACATGGCGGCTATGGAAGTCTTCATCAGGGCTTCACCATGTTGACGGATATGCACCCTGCAATCTCGTCGCAATGGTATGAATCATAGTGAGGAATGGTGCGTGGCACCGTTTCCCATTTATTTAGAAGCCCTGGCCATGATCAACATGGTGTCTAAGGGGTTAAACAGCAGTTCCCTGCTGTTAGTGGCGGGTGTCAGCTGCAATTAGCAAACCAGCCTTCTAATTACGGCCACCAGAACGTGGGTAAGGGGTTAATGGTGCCACAAAAATGTATTGGGAAACCAAGAAAAACGAAGTGGTGGGATGTGAAAAAAGTAATTGCATCATTTTTGCAGAGGTTTTGTTTTTATGGAGTTCATTCTTCACTATGAAGGACAGGTTATCTTTATTCTGCAGGTTCTTAATATGTAGCGTTTTCGTTACGTTTTAGTATTTTTAAAGTGCTTAAAGAACCGCAAGTTTGGCATTAAAATATAACCTCATTTATTCCTTATGGTGGAAGAAAAATATTCCTAATAGATCAAACTTTTACAGATGTGAAATAAATGATCCACAAGAATCCCGGCTGTAGCTCACCTCCGTTAGCGAAATCTCATGCACCTGTTCCACTTATCCACAGCGTCTATGCTTGCCTCCATGTACGGATCACATGTCCACGACCAAGGAGTCGTGTGAGCTGTGAGCAAGGGCAATGCATGGTGTGCCTGAAATGCGTTAGCATCGCCCACTAACAACATGTTTTTACCCTTTGTACCTTTTTTGAATTAAATAAAAGAACGTCTGTTTTGCACTCAAAGCTGGATCGCACTTGATTAATTTTTCTCTTTACCCCATTTTTACAGATGTGGCAATCGCAATTATGTGTAACTTTATTACGTTTTTATTTATAAATGGCAAAAGAGGGATATTTTGAACTTTTAATACTTTTTATTTTTAAAAAAACTTTTACGTGTAGTCCCAAGATACCTGACCACAGGGGGGGCATGATCGCTTGTACACCATGCTGCATTATATAGATAATGCAAATGGATGTACCAAGATGCCGCTTCTATTACCGCTCCTCATTCATTTAGATTCCGGGGCAGTCATCATCGCGGCGTATAAATTGTTAAACAGCAGGGATCGGAGCCAGCTATGATCTTTGCTGTAGATGTCAGCTGTAATGAACAACTGGCAATCGCTCCATAGTTCGCTACCAGCATCGGGATGCCAAGTTTACGTCAAATGTTGGTTAGGAGTTAAAGGTGTTGTACCTTTTTATTTTCTCAATACAGAGAAGGAGATCTCACTGTGGTGAGTATTTCGAGCAGTTTTTTCAAGACTTTAAGAAATCTCCCTACCACCTCCCACTGTGTTTCCATAGAAAATTAAACTCGTATCCCATCAGCTGCCAGAGCTCCAGCATTCCTAACTGTCCCTCACTGATGTCATAGACCACATGGTGCTGTAACCAGTCTCTGGCCCCAGCAGGCACATTCTGCATGTACAGCATGTGACCACAGAGGTCGGCGATTGGCTGCAGCATCATGTGATCCCTGAATGTGACATCAGTGAGGGACTGGGGATAGAAGGGGGAAACACTGGAGGTCTGGCAGCACTGAAATGGTGGTGATGAGAGAGCCAAGTAGGAGATAATATTCTATTTTAACACAGCGGTAAAAGGTTTTTTTAAGTTTTGGAAAACCACTTTAAAATCAGTTTTGTTTTTTCCCTGATACATATTCTTTTCTTCTTAGCTATTTTTATTTTCTGATTGTAGATTTCTCATCTATATACAATTGTGGGGACAGCATTCTTGCCTGCACTGCTTTTAACTGCTTCATGCACACAGGAGCCTGTGAACTGGATCAGTCCCATTGACTGATCGGATAGGAGAGTTTTCTAGATATGCTCTGTGACCTGGGAAGAAGTCCAAGTAGTCAGTGTTCAAGGAGAGGGGGAGCTGTGACTATCTCCTATTGTGACTGGTGGATCCTGTGTTATCTGTACACACTGGTGTCACCTTTCAGTCTAATCCTACTTGTGTGGATAAGAGCAGACTGCTGAAAATCTCTCTATACAGTACAGGAAGCGTCAGACTATTATTAGACTTAGTAGCCAAAGTGAAAACTGCAGGACTTAATTATTAAAAAATATTGAAAGGGATATGAAAAATAAGAAAAAAACAAACAAACATTCCTAAAATAAGTTCAACATCACCAACGGAGTCAAACAAGGAGTCAATTTTTGATGACACCTTCCCATTAATCAAGCTTAGGCTGCCGAGGGGCCGACTCCCAGGCACAGCTGCCAATCAGATGATTGAAAAAGATAAACACCTTGCAGATATTGTCATAACTATACTAACCCGGAAAAGAAGATGAGCATGGTTTTATATCATACAGTGAATGGAGTAAAAATGATGACAGAATAAGGACATAAGAAGGCAAGTATTCTTTTATGGGGTAGGAGGAGCTTCCTATTACGACACAGCTTGGACATATTTGCATTCAGTAGGCAAAGACTAGGTTTAATCTGTGGACATAGCATGAAACATATTGGTATTTAGCAGGCGCTTTGAGCATAATTTTTTTTCAATTAAAAGGACACAATGTGGAGTACACTTTTTTCCTTTGTTATCATGGGCACATTGCCGCCAATTCTTTTAGTCAGGAACATGGGGTACTGCAAATGTTTATTTAGAGGGCCCAGTACGGTTATTTTTTTCTCATTATATATAAATCTGGTGGCACGGTGTAGGCATATACTCATAACGGTTATACTGGAAGGTTGAACAGTGAAGAATGGCAAATCCATGGGCATTACAGGTAGGCGGCAGCAGGCAGCTTGGGGAAACCTCACCACAACAGCTGAACATTAGGGTGGATCCTGATAGCTGGAAAATAAGAGACTACTACATCAGAGAGCACATACCTTGCATACTTTACGAACAGAAAAGAGTTAATATCAAGGGCAGAAAATGACTGACCTTTTCATCTGGATTACAAGACGTTGAATATTGGAAATGTGAAGCAAAATAGCACCATCTTGCCCATGAAGCAGAATGCTGTAAAGTAATAAGTTAGAGTTAGCAGAATAGAATAAACTCTGTCCATTATACATGCAAAGTGTCTCAAGATCGCATAAAAAAAAATATATGAATTCTGGTTAACAGACTGTATATATAACCAATGTAGTGCATTTATGTATGTCTAGTGATCCAGTGATAACCTAGCTCTAACGTACTTAATGCTGTCCTCTCTGAAAGCAGTGGCGAAAGGATAGCTGCTTATGTATGAATATGGTAGGTTTTGGTACACCTTATTTGTTGCAGTGCGAGATGAGCGATACGGGGCAGGAGTCCAATGTATTGATGATAGGCAGGTTCCCTTTGCCCTTCCTCCATTGATCCATTTCTCCATGCACTGTAAGGCTATGTTCACACACCGTACTTTCCATTTGGTTCTGTCACATCTGTGTAAAAACCCACCAATGACCAAACAGTGACACATCCCTGTGGTAAGCTTTTCAAAGGCAGGGCAAGAAATGTTTTTGTAGCAAGGTGTAAACCTAGCCAAAAGTGTCTACATACCATGTATATTTGATGTAGGGGGGCACACTCATACCATATCACAAGCTACCGCAGGCTCCTAACAGGGCAGCTAAAATAATCAGAGCTCAGACATGGTGGAGGGAGACTAAAACAGCAAAGATCGATCCATAGGCCTGAAATGGCCTTAAAAGGGGTTGTCCAGTTTTTGTTTTTTTTACAAATTATACTCACTATGGGTTGAAGGGTGTTCTTATACTTAACGGATGTGTATTTAAATGTATATTTTTACTTGTATGGCAGCAAGTGATGACGTTCCCTTACTACTACATACACTTTTTGAAGAGCTGCTGATTAGTGCACATGCATACTTGTCAGGTGGTCTTGGCTGCTATAGTGAAGCCACCTGCACAGTCCTGCCTGAAGAATTAAAAAAAAAAAAAAAAAACACAACAAAACACACCACACTTGACTATACAGAGTAGTGTGACATTTCATTCCAGGAGGGCTGCGGACGGTTGCAGTACAGAAGCGCTGGTCAGTCTACAGACTAGCACACATGCGCACTAGGCGGTCACTGATAGGCTATGTCTACACTTAGTTACACAGTAACTTGAATCCGCCGAAAATCTGACAGTAAACTGTGTTGCATAGACCGCAATGAAAAATCCGCGCTATACAGCATAGATGCTTTACCATCGAGTTTTAGGCCCGACAAAACATGCAACATGTATATCCGCCCGATTCCACTTGGATAGGCCATCAGCACCGTACATTGAATGTACGAGGCTGCCGGCAAATCTGAAAGCCGATCACAGCTTTTGCACAAATCTTCACCAACAATCATGGACCTGCAATGTCAAAATGTAGCATAGCGTGAAGTTTCATTCAGGGAGGGCTGTGGGCAGCTACACTATAGCGGGTTGGCCAGTTCTTCTATACTCTATGCAGGAGCAAGGAAATGTCATTACTTATTTTAATACATATATTTCCATTGAAGGATAACCATTTTTAAACTTTGTTTTACACTTAGTAATAATGCATTAGCATACTCCTGTATACTGTGTTAGTATGACACAGACTGCTGTTAGAGCAACACTAAGGGCCACATATATAAAAACGGTTTAGGTCTAAAACTCACTTTTTTGCCCACAGATTGCTATGCGGAAAAAAAGTGAGTTTTAGACCTAAACCGTTTTCATACATGTGGCCCTTAGTGTTGCCCTAACAGAAGGATCACTACCCAGCAGCCCTGGGGACATTCTGCATCACCTGGGCTGACTGTACATACTTACTCAAGGCTCCATCAGGCACTGTAAATCCCCGTGCTCCGATTAGGCAAGGGAACTTCCTTAGCGAATACTGTGGTCTAAACCGATCCCTTCCATGCACATAGACTGTTCTAGGAACAAAGCTGCTAACTACAGTTCCATGGCGAGTGTAGCTGCGGCGGTCTAAAGTCAGTAATATGCTTTGGCTTCACTGCCAACAGAGTACATGCATTGCCTGTCACTGAAAGACAGTGGACAATAATAAGGAGTTAAAGGGAATGTGATATCAGAAAATTACCTACTATTTCATAGAATTTGTGGTGGGGGTTTTTTTGACAGTTCTCAATGCTTATTTTAGCCCCCCCACCCCCACCAGATTTAGGCCGTGTTCACAAATCTGCCGTGAGACGGGGCGGGGCGCTCCCCGACCCCATAGATAATGCATTGTTTACGGCGCGTAAGCGCCGTAAATAATGTGCATGTCACTTTCTCCCCCCGCGGCGGATTCCACTGTTCTCTATGAGCAGTGGATTACCGTAATTACTCCAACGGGTTGGCGCCGTACTGCAGTACGGCGCCAATCCGCGGCAAAATAAGCCGTGTGAACGAGGCCTAACAGTCAGAAAACTAGTCTCACTCTTGTCTATGGGGTTTTAGACGCAAATTCGATATAGAAATGTCTGAGATGCGTTTTGTTGACTTGAAACATGGATTATTGAACAAGCTTTTTCAGATACATTGCGGTTTCGATATCCGACCATAAAGGGGTTTTGCCACGATCTAATGTTGACGTGGGATCCTCCAAAATGGGTAATCCCTTTTCTAAATATATGTGATTACAAAAAAATGTAGCCCGAGAGAGCTACAGCCTTCCTTACATGCCCTTAGTTACTTAAAAGCTTGCTTTAGATACGACCTGGCAGAGCTGCCGGCTGGGCTTGTGCAGAGCACACTTCTTATCTGATGAGAGGGAGCGTGAAGGAGCTTTCAAGGGGCTGTGGAGAAATATGTTGTCTTTTGTATACAGAATCCGCTAGTTGTAGTGTGATTATTTGAGTGAACATTGCACATGATCCCTTATGCATGGCTCTCTCTCTCAGCTCAGCATGCTTTGTTTACTTTTGCTTCTTAGCAAATAAGGCACTTCTTGGCAAATCCCCTTTAAGAAAAGCCAAGTCATGTGGACTTCAACTCGGATTATCTATGAACACACATACATATGTTCACTAACAGCTAAGCTTAAAGGGGTTGTCTCACTACAATGATTGCTTTTTATGCTAAAGATCTTACAAAAACAAGTCACTTTGCAATATATGTCCATTAACTGTATCCTACCTATTCTGAGATATTCCCTCTTGTATGGGACAGATCAGCTCCTCAGGTCGCTATAGCTACAGACCTGCTTAATCTCTCATGATTGGCTGCCAGCACTGGTCGCTATAGCTACAGACCTGTCTTCTACTACAGCCTAGTAGAAGCCAGTAAACACACCCCTGAATTCAAAATGAAACCAAGAAAACAGGACTGAGGTAAGATGAATCAATGTAGCGAGACAACCCCTTCAATGTTAGGCTGACACTTCCTGTCCTGGAGAGGCCGTTTCTCAGCATTCTTATCACAATCAAAATAATAATGGTAACCCCTCTATATAGTGTCAAAGTTTGTAAGGCCGAAAAAAGACGAGACGTCCATCCAGTTCAGCCTGTTGTGCTGAGGTGTTGATCCAGAGGAAGGCAAAAAACCCCAATGAGGTAGAAGCCAATTGTCCTCATATTAGGGAAAAATTCCTTCCCGACTCCATTCTGGCAATCGGAAAAATCCCTGGATCAATGACCCCCCTCCAGAATCCTAGACACTATAACCTGTTATAGTATTACGCTCCAAAAATGCATCCAAACCCTTTTTGAGCTCCGTCAGTGAATTCACCATGCCAAGTTCCTCTGGCAGAGAGTTCCACAGTCTCACTGCTCTTACAGTAAAGAATCCCTTTCTATTTTTATGTATAAACTTTCGTTAACTTTTAGTTGACACAGAACCCACAAGTCAAAGCTCCCCTTCTTCCCAGATCACAAAGCATGCCTCAAAGAAGCCAGTGAATCAACTCCAGTCTATTGATTCCTATGGTTAATGTGGCTGCCGTCATTTTTTTTTTACAGCGTAAGATATGTGGAAAGTGTGGATTCTAGCCAGTGGATCCGCTGTGCAGCGGACCTAACCTATCTGTACCCTCAATGTATTCTAAGTTCCATTTAGTTTTATATCTGTGACGGTTAAATCCTGAACTACACATTTAGCTGCTTGGAATAAAACACAGACTTTGAAATGCACAGTAAATTGGAATGGGATTTGTGACCAAGCAGAGCAGGTTCTCACAGTCAGTGGCTTGCTTTTCTATTTCCAGAGAGCCTCTAACACAGTCTCCTTAACCACACGGCTCTGAGGGAGGTGGAGCAGGTCACCTTTCACTCACTGAAAAGGATGTCAAGGTAAGGAAAAGCCATCATTGTATTACTCTTCCTATTATTTGACCTGTACAGTTACTTCTTTTACCTACAAAGGCTACGCACAGCCTTCAAAACCTCAGTCTGCTTAGGAAGGAAGGAAAGATTTATTGCCAACTCACTTGGATTACACGTTTTGATGAATTGCTGGAAGCGTCCAGCGGCTGATAAAGAAGGATTGGTTTACTTCAAAAATAGGCTCTTTTACAAAAGGAAATTAATACTCTGGAGAAAAGAGGTTGGAATTAGACTGACACAACAGAGGGTTGAGAGCCCTAAAAATCGGAAACACGGTTTTACGACCAGAAGAAGAAAAAAACATTACAAAGGAAGTGTATATTGAACAGTACTTCATATACGTAATAGTTTAATGCTGTCGCCCTAAAATATATAAACTATTTGGCAAACCCTTAAAAACACTCCTGCAAAAGACCTGTGAAACTAGACCTAAATGCCATTAAAATCGCCACACATTTAAATTCCCGCCCCATCCAGCAGTTTCTCCGGCATCTGGTTACCTCTGGTACTGCATCCAGTCAGTGGCCTCAGCAATCATGTGAGTGGTGATGTCACAGGAGCAGCATGTGACCGAGGACACCACCAATTGGCTACAGCAGTCTCCCTGTTAGGCTTTGTTCACACGGCTTAAAATGGGATGTATCTCGCCCCGTATTTCGCGGCGTACTGCGCTAAATACAGGGCGAGATGCATCCCAGTCATTACGGTAATCCACAGTTCTCATAGAGAACTATGGATTACGTCTCCTCTCCCTGCTCGCACAATACGGCGAGCGGGGAGAGAAGGCACATGTCAATTATTCACGGCGTATACGCGCCTTGAACAACAAATGTCTATCCCCCCCCCCCCGCAGCATAATTGCGGGCGAAATACGTCCCGCAATTACTGCCGTGTGAACATCTTAGAGGTTTTGTTGGAGGGTCAAGAAGTTATGTACTTTTCTGTCATTTTAAATCTCTTCGGACTTGTTTTACTTATTTTGCAAGTGGGACAGCTCCTTTAACAAGGACATAAGACATTTGTGCCTCAGTTGATTTTAACGTTACAAACCATGCGACTTGTCCGGAACTTTTTTCATGCATTAGCAGCCTTAGATTCTCCATGTCATGCAGTACAGTCATATGTACAGCAACTGTTTCTTACACATTGGAGAACAATGGGACTTAAAATGGTTATTCACACTTCATGGATTAGCTTTAAACATGGAGGCAAAGGTAAACAAAAAACTATTACCAAATACACTGCTGTTCTGATTTGGTTTCCCTGAAGAACTATAGTAGCTATCTCCTGTTGGAGTACAAAAGCTTCCCTAGGTTACCAACCACCTCGCTCTGCTCTAGTGGCCCTTGATGGGATGGCGAGGTCACTTAGTAGCACAGGAGCCTGTTTAGGTTTTTTACTGACAAACTTTAACCCTTTAGAACTTTCTGCCCTGCTGTTTATACCCCTCCATCACTAATGTCTCAACAGGCTCAGCTAGGAATAGCATAGTTGATATGCTGAGCACTACTATAGAACTTCTCACAGCCTAACCAGGAACCAGAAGCTGGCTATGAAGAGCAGGACATAGCATCATGTAAATGGCACAGCTCTTAGGCTAGGTTCACACGGCTTAACTGCAGGGCATAATTTCACCCCGCAATTAAGCCGTGTGGATGAGGGCGGGGGAGTGAGCAGGGGGCCGACACTTCGCCGGCCCATAGACAATCACTGCTAGCGGCGCATATACGCCGCTAGAAAGTGACATGTCAGTTATCTCCCCCCTCGGCTATGTTCACACAGGTTAACTGCGGGACGTAATTACGCCCCGCAGTTACGCCGTTTGGCTGGGGGCGGGGCGGGAGAGTGAGCGGGGGGCCGGCACTTCGCCGGCCCATAGACAATCATTGCTAGCGGCGCGTATACGCCGCGAGAAAGTGACATGTCAATTATCTCCCCGCCCGGCGACTTCGCCGGGCTGGGAGAGGAGACGTAATCCATAGTTCTCTATGAGAACTGTGAATTACCGTAATGAATGGGCCGTTTTCGGCCTGTAATTGGCGCACTTCGGCGCGTAATTACGGACCGAAATACGGCCCAATTTAAGCCGTGTGAACATAGCCTTAGAGGTAACAGGGAAGGGGGTTTACGGATCCTCCTTGTGGAGATCCAGCTGTGATAGGTAGCCTAAGGCTATGTTCAAACGGTGTGATTGCGGAGACGTATTTCACCCACAATTACGCCATTTGCTCGGGAGCGGGGGACGGGGGGGCCCGCAGCCTGCCGGCCCCATAGACATTCATTAACCATGGCGCGTATACGCCGTGAATAATTGACATGTCACTTGTCACCCCGCTCGCCATATTGTGCGAGTAGGGAGAGGAGACGTAATCCATAGTTCCCTGTGAGAAGTGTGGATTACCGTAATGACTGGGACGTATCTCGCCCCGTATTTAGCGCAGTACGGCACGAAATACAGAGCGAGATACGTCCTAAAATAAGCCGTGTGAACATAGCCTAACAGACAGTAAGGGCACGGCCCCAGGGCACAGGACAAATACCGGACGGTTTATCCAACCGGTATTTGTACTGTTTTTGGGCCGTGCACACGGCCGCAGGGGGATGGCTTTTCTCCACGATTAGCGGAGCAAAGCCCCCCCCCCCCTTTGCATGAATATATGCATATTCCATCCGAAAACCGGACAGAAGAATGAACATGTTCTATGTTTTTCAGAACATGAACCAGTCAATGCAAATTGGGGAGGGCTTTTTTCCCACAAACAGCAGAGAAAAGCCGACCCCCTGCAGCTGTGTATGCAGCCCTACAACAGGGCAAATACCGATTGGACAATCCGACTGATATTTGCTCTATGTCGTGTAAACGGCCCCTGATGTTTCCACGTAAAAGTAACTGAAAGCATCACATAGAACATCAATTTTAGGAAGTAAAGATCTTTTCGGTACTGTGTTCATTAGGATGGGGACAAGGCAGTTTGGCTCCTTTGGTAAATGGCAACTCCCACCCTCTTGGAAAAAATCCCTGGTCCTGACTTGATGTACGCTGCCTTCAGCAGAACTCCTCCCAGCTAGGTAACACAGGAAAAAAAAAACAATAGCACCATCTATTTTTGGAGGTGCAGTATTAATGGCACCTTCTCTTTATTCTGTGGGGTTAGTATAATTTGTTTTGCAGCACCATTTTCTGAGACCAATCGTTCCCCCAAATCCACATGCAATACACGTACAAATGTTTTGAGGACATATTGGATAAGGATTTTAGCAATCCCATTGACATCAATAGTAAATTCCCACATGTTTTGCGCATGGAATATGACCAAACAATGAGCATGTTCAAAGTTTTTTGACCGCGTGCTGAACTAAAATACACACTTTCCATGGAAGTCAATTGGAAGCATTTTCAATAAGGATTTCTAGGCGCAATCCACATGGAACCCAACTAGAAACGCTTGTTGTGTGGACAGTGCCCAAGTCTGAAGCGAGCTGTAAACTTTCCAATGTCACTTTTCATTACACAACTAAAGGCTTGTTCACACGACGTTTTTGTGATCCGTTTTACGGATCCGCAAAACGGATCTGACAATTGTCAGTGTGATTAACATTGAGTTCAATGGCAAAAGTGCATCGCTGTTCTCACGGGAGATCGGCGATGCGCTTTTGAGAGCTCTCCTGCACTGCGCTTTCGCATTCGCTTTAAGAATTGACATGTCAATTCTTCTTGCGGTTTACGCACGTGAAAACCCATAGGAGATAATGGAGTCCGCTTTTGGCACCTGTCCAAAAGCGCTCCACACTCCGGGTACGTATCAGCGGCGCTTTGCATCCTGAAAGCGGATACGAAAAGCGCAGTGAGCGGCTGGACGCGGCATCGCAGGTGAGCGGGACTGGATCGCGGGACGGCGCGGCTGGAGATGGAGCAGCGGTGAGTGGGGCAGGAGTTCTATGAGTGAGAGAGTAAGAATTTTTCTTCTTCATTGTGAAAACGCATCCGGAAAGTGGATCTGTAAAACGCAAGTTAAAAAGCATGCAATACGGATCCAAATAAAAACTGTTGCGTTTTTCGGATCCGCTTTCCGGATGCGTTTTTCACCTATCAAAAATGGATCTGTAAAAAGGATCAAAAACGTCGTGTGAACAAGCCCTAATGTGTGTTAGCGGTGTACAAATATTGTATGAGGGTTGGAGGCGGGGAAAAGAGTACCCTCTATTCAACATGGCAAGATGAAAAATAAATTAACTCTAAATATGGGTCCCTTGTCGCTTCTTTGAAGAGTCAGAAAACAATGCTGACAAACCTTGCTCTCACTATTGAGTGCTACTGAGGTCACAAGACTACTTTTCTTCACAATACCTGTATTTTTTTCCCATTAGTTTAAGCTGGGAATTTCTCGCTCATTTCTGGTGGTGCCAGCAGTCGCTCGCTTTTTACATTTGAAACATATAGACCTAAGGCTCGGTTCACATTACGTTATTGCTTATGTTGCAGGCATCCATCAGAATAGTAGGAAAAAAGTTACCCCTACGGCCCCACAGAGTTTCATAAAGCAAACAAAGTCCTATGTAGGCTACGTGTGCTCTATTTCCCGATGGAATACCCTTTCCCTGCGGGACTCAATAACACGGTAATCTACACTACCGAGTCCTGCAGGAAAAGCGTATGCCATTAGGAAATAGTCTGTATAGGACTACAATTGCTCTAGAAGTCTCTATGGGGCCGCCGCACTTTCCGCCGGGGTACCTTTTGTTCCCCGATACCCTAATGGATGCCTGCTATGTAGCCACTAACGTTCTGTGACCTCGCTAAACCTGTTGGACACTTCCTTTTCCTTACACCACCTCTTGGCTGATTTACTTCACATCAATATGTTGCGCCAAAATATGCGCCTGATATATTTTTAGTCTCTTTTAAACTCTATAGTGAGGTGCAAAAAATGGTCTACACGCATAATAAATCCAGCACGTACATTAGGTTTTTGGTACAAGCTGCAATAGAAAGCTGCCACACTACTTTTCGTAAATAGTCATCGCGTGATCTGCCTCTAACTGAAGCCAGTACTGCTCCAGGGAATGATTACTTCAAAGTAAGTGTTTACTTTCTGTTTATTTCTTGAAGGCATCTGATGCCCAAAATGAACCATCTAGTAATACTGTCTGGTGATATTCAATGACCTAATAAATGATATGATGGAGATTTTTAGCCACACACCTTCAAGGCTTGTTATGGCACATAGTAGACTACACTAATGCATCTGGCACAAAAAGCGTGTCCATTCAGAAAATAGAGAAAATGCAGTCCAGATCGGACTATGTCTGCTATACTGTTCTCACTGACTCGGTATATATCAGGAGAGCGTTTTTGCACTGTGTACCACTGTGTCAACGGCCCTTCCAGGTATTTGCTCTCCTCCTACGCCCCGTTCAGAACAGTGAGTAGGTCACACTTGCGCACCACTCTCCATTCTTTGCTCAGCTGTAGTCAGAACTCCAACAAAACAGAGTGGAGAGTAGTGGGCAAGCACGACCTACTCTTCATTCTGAACACAGACTTTTTGGGGCCTGACCTTAAAGGGAATATGTCGCCATTTTTTTTTTTTTACTTATTAAATCAAGCCCCTGATCCATATTCTTTTCCTCTCAGTCGTTTTTATTTCCTGATTGTAGATTTCTCAATTCGGCCGTCTATATGTGATTGTGGGGAAGACATTCTTGCTTGCACTGCTTTAACAGCAGTAAGAGAGATGCTTTACAGCAGCTTCATGCCCATAGGAGTCTTAAGACAGATTCTGTCCCATAGACTTGTATAGGAGAGTTTTCACTGTGAAGGGAGGGGAGAGGGGGAGCTGTGACATCTCCTCTTGTGACTGGTGGATTCTGTGTTATCTGTACACAATGGTGTCTCCTTTCAGTTTGACCCTGCTGTTACTGATAATGAGCACCCTGCTGAAAAGCTCTCTAAACAGAACAGGAAGTGTCAGACCATTATTGAAAACTACAGGACTTAGGAATGATTTTAAAAAAATACTGAAAGTGATACAGAAAATAATAAATAACCAAAAATTCCTAAAAAATGTGTTTAACATAAAAATGTGAGTTAAACAATAAGTCATTTTTTGATGACACATTCCCTTTAAGTTAGGTGATCGACAGAATGTGCCATCAACATGTGACAAGTGTGGGTCCCACAACTATCTTGGGAACAGGCCCCTGAAAGTCTACAATCAGAACAGGGAGTAGGCTGCCCCTGTGCAATACTCCCACTTCTGTTTTATGGGGGTTCCAAGTACAGGCGAGTAGCATGTTTCGCTGTACTCAGAACTGCCATAGAACAGATTGGAGACAAGAATAACCTACTCTCCGTTCTGAATGGAGACCCATTTCCAGAGCAGGGACCGGCACCTATTACACAGTGACAGCATATCCTACTGATATCTCATCAATGTGTGAGGTGGGAACCCCCTTTATATGAGTCATCTGATGCTCAAATGTGGGAAGGCTACTAAAACGATAAAACAGTCACATACCTTAAAAATAGCTGAAGGTATATTTTTAAAGAAAATGTATGGGTTAGGGGAAGAGCAAGATTTAAGAAAAATAATAATTCAGCATTATATTTTGTGTTTGTCAAAACTGGTAGCAAAGCTGTTAAGTCGTATGGATGTTACAGAGAGGGTCCCCACCTCCCACTCAAGAGCCCCTATTCAAGCAAGAGAAGAGTCCAGCCAAATAGCAGCACTTCTGCTGCAGCAGACCCCACCTGTCCCTGTGTAACATTGATAAGTTTTCATTTGAATGGCCACGATTTCTCCTGTGATGGACAATAACAGCCTGATCCCCAGGACTGCTTACAAAAATCAGAATGAGGAGTGTTCTTGCACATGCGAGCAAACTACCAGAAGTAGAGGTGTTAGGCTATGTTCACACAGCTTATTTTGGGGCACATTTCGTGGCGTACTGCGCTTAATATGTGGGGAAATGCACCCCATACTTACAGTAATCCATAGCCCTCAGAGAACTATGGATTATGCCTCCTCTCCCCGCTCGTACAATACAATCATATTGTATGCGCGGAGAGATAAGGGACATGTCAATTTTTTGCAACGAATGCGCGCCGCGAGTAATGAATATCTATGCGGCCGGCGGGCTGCCGGGCGCCCGTATCAGCGCGAGCTCCCGAAACACACGATGTACTACGGTGCGTACTATACGCACCGCAGTGCATCGTGTGAACATACTCTTAGTGTGCGTTCACAAGACATAGACAAAATACTGGACGGATCATTTTGAATGCAAACTGGGACGGCTTCTGGCTGTGGTTTGCAGATTCAATCTGCATTGAAAAGGTCATGCTCTGTCCAAAACTGGGCGGAAGATTAAACATATTCTAAGTGTTTCGGAATACCGGCGGTGTAAAAAAAAAAACGTCCCACAGAAAACCATGCAGATGGTTGACAGTCTGTTTTCAAATCCAAAAACCGTCTGAAAATCCCACTGAAAACCCTGCCGAGGGGACGGGCCCTTAAGTACACACACTCCAAAGACCACAGGAGTGCTCCAGATAGTTTTAAAGGACAGGGGTGCACAACATGCTGCTTGGGCCCTGTGTAGCTCTCAGTGCAGCCCCCATCCGTCAGGACACAAACACGCTTTCTCCTCATACTTCAGAAATATGGCTCCTGACAGCAGCATTCAACTGATGGCACTGTTAGGGTATGTTCAAACAGCGTGTCGAGTCCATGTGAACATACGTTTTAGATACGTGTTTGGATCCATCTGTCGGACCCTAAACGGGCCCAAACACGTATCTAATAATGTGCAATGTCATTTACATTGCTTTTACTGTGAAACACGTATCAGCGTTCACACAAGTGATCACCAATGTGTGTCTCATTGCGTCTTTTGGCTCCGTTGGAAGAACTGACATGTCAATTCTTGGTCCAAAAGACGCAGCAGGAGTCCAATAATAAACCATAGGGTGCGATCCTGCTGCATCCAACACACATCTGCGTGTTGACTCCCTGTTGGATCTGTTTAGGATCAGATCGACGCAGCGTTTTCCCGATGCAAATCGGATCCAAAAACGCTGTGTGAACGACCCTTTATAGTGAACACTGTACGGCTGTCACTGCTATAGTGGACACTGAATGGCCGACACTATGGTTGTACATACTATTTTAACCAGATCCTGGCCAGGCACATTTTCGTTTTCTACTAATACTTTCACCTTTTTCAAGTGAGTGTATATTTTATGTAATTTTACAAAAAAAAATTTATAAACAAGGAAAAAATAGTTATAAAATATCTTTAAAAGTTTGTATTTCACACACACACATATATATATATATATATATATATATATATATTATATATATATAACACACACACATTTTTAAACAGCAAAAGTGGCGCTAAAATAAATTTCCTAACAGTGTCACGTTTCCCGTCACAGACATTTATATATATAAGTGCTAGAACATTTTAGAGTTGTCTCAGGCAGGGCTAAAAGTTACAATTTGGGTTGTTAATTATTTTTTTTTATTGTTTTATATATGGTGCCCCCCATAAGGTCAGAAAAAGCTCTGGAGGGCATTTTTGGAAAAGTCCCCCCCCTTCCCACAATAACTTGAGCTGATTCCTCAGTCCAGGTTTCAGGGAAAACAAGCCCCTGTACTAACTGCAGAGCTGAACTTGTTCTGACAAGACCCGGCAGTCACGCGACCGCTGGTGCCGAGAAGCTGGGGGCTTCCTCCATATCTGTAGATACAGAGGGGGTAGGGGCAATAATAAATTGTCCCCATCTTCTTCTCAGTGGAGAGACCAGCTTAGTCTGACAGCCAGGAAGCTGTACAATTAATTCTGTGCAGAGACAGAGAGCCACCGCCCAGATGTATATTGTCCATGAGTGGTCAGCAAGTAGTTAAACAACCTAAACGAGCAATCTGGTGAAAACGGTTTCTATATTATCGCTGAACTTGTGCCTTAAGAAGAAACAATCATGGCAGATCCACAAGATTTTTATATTTGAATAAATCCGTTTGAAATATAGCACGTTTACCTCGCCAGACTATAGCACAAGTTCCACAGTCTAGTCCACAACCGATCAATAGACCAACCACAACTCTTTGCATATAAGCTTCTTCATTACATTTTATTAATTGTTACAGTGTGTACACTAACCAATTGGGATAAACTGAAGACTGTCTGCACTGCAATATAGAAGTATACCATTATTTTGTCTAGGCTTTTCAAGCAAATAATATACAGAATACATGTATGAAGTGTATTTTTCTTAAAAAAATAAAAAAATAAAAAATTAAAAATTCCAGACACACCGTTACAATTAATAAAATATAATGAAGAAGCTTATATGCAAAGAGTTGTGGTTGGTCTATTGAAATATTGTGGACTAGATCCACAAGATCTACCATAAGAGTGTCTGATAGGTTTGAGACTCCAGAGAGGAGGGGAGTAGTAAGAGGGATGGTTATATGTGTGTTGTTCTCTCTTGTTATAGTTGTTAAACAACCACATCTGGAACCCCCATAAACTACAATGAAAATAGGCGCCTCATATCCTCTTTATGGAGCATCCCAGCAGAAGAATCCATATTCTGATTTCTGGCAGTCCCTAAGGCTGAGTTCACACGTAGTATACCTGTGTGCGCCCCTATATGTCTGCTGTTTAAAGTACGCACTGGCCAGCGCATAATTTCAACAGTGTTTCGGCCCAGCTCCCATTCACCAGGGAATAAGTGCCCAAAAGAAGTGACATGTCACTTCTGTTTATGGGCAAATAGTGTGCGCAGGGGAATAAATCAGGTAATCATAGCACTTAATGAGGGTTATGATTTTACCGTATTTGCAGGGCGTGCGATGGGCAAATGCACATACCCTAAAGTGGAACCAAGGCCTCCAGCCTTTTTGGGTATTTACAATTGAAGTGCCTCAAAGGTCTCTGATGGAGAATACCTCTAAAATTTACTGTAGCCCCTGAAAGAGGAACACTATGGCCCTTGGAGTAGAATATGTTGTGCACCCCTGTCTGGAGGGTTAAAAGCAGACACAGCATCAGGAGTGTTCTCCAAGAAGCACAGCAGAAACTTATCTGTTCTGATGTAATAAAGCAAACAGCTAGTTTAAGAATATAGGAGGTGTACACCTGCCATTTTAAAGGGGTTTTAAAGGGGTTGTCCCACTACATCGATTCATCTTATCTCAGTCCTGTTTACTCATTGTCATTTTTGAATTCAGGGACGTGATTACTGGCCTCCAGTGACGAGCTACTGTGGGGACCAGGTCTGTAGCTATAGCAACCAGTGTTGGCAGCCAATCAGGAGAGATCAAACAGGTCTGCAGCTATAGTGACCTGAGGAGATGATGGCAGCCCATACAAGAGGGGATATCTAGGAATAGGTAGGACACCGTTAATGGACATACATTGAAAAGTGACTTATGTTTGAAAGATCTTTAACATAAAAAGCAATCTTCGTAGTGAGACAACCCCTTTAAGTTAGTGCCTGCTCCACATACCAGCTGCCGGTGCCAGGCATTACCAATGTCACCATATGCTAAATCCAATCCTTTCTCACACATACAACACTGGGGTAATGAGGCTCATCAGCTGCTCACGTGACCCTCAGGTGTGCAGTAAGCGCCAGTGACCGGGCTGACACTGTGCAGAGAAGCGCACCCCCTCACTATCACACTGCATTCATGAGGAGCGGATAGTATAAACATGCTGTGTGAGAACACACGGACAGGCTGCAAGGTACAGCTGCACTTTGACACCAAGTAACACTGTCCCGGTGGAGCTAGGTCACAGGGCTGTCAGCTGAGAGACTTCGCCTCAGGGGGAAGCGCGAAATGCTGAGGCCGGGCCACACACAAGATAAGACACGCTTCTCCCGCTCCTCACCTGCCCCTTCCTCAGCACTTTGTGCACGTCTATGAGGACCCTGAGCGCCGCCATCCTTGTCACTGGACTGCACGTTTGTCCTTTCCCCTCTGTAATGTGGGCAGTACTTCAGCACAAGCAGCCAATCAGAGGACTAGGAAAGACGGCGCCTTCTTCTCCCCCCTGCGCATGCGCTCGTCCCGGAGGTGACTGGAGCGGGAGCGTCAGTCCAGTGTGACCTGCAGATCACCTCCGAGCGGCTGCAGAGCGGTGACGTAAGAGTCACGTGATGGCGAGCGGTCATGTGACTGCAGCGCTTATTCCTTCAGGTTTGGAGTGAAGTGACCGACGGAGCGCTGCTGGGTGTCGTGTGGAGGCGCCGCTGTTGTAGGAGGCGCTGCCGGGTGTTGTGTGAACGCGCCGCTATTGTAGGAGGCGCTGCCGGGGCCGTGCTTCTATACGAGGAGCTGCCGGGTGTCGTGTGGAGGCTTCAGTTTTGTGTGGATACCTCGCTGCTGTACGAGGCGCTGCCGGGTGTTTTGTGAACGCGCCGCTGCTGTACGAGGCGCTGCCGGTGTTCCCTCTGTAACTTCTTTACAGGATGAACTGTGAAGAAAAGAAACCATGCTTGCGCCTTGTTTGTGTCTATGGCCTTCACTCTTCAATATAAATGATGTCTTATCTGTTTTCCGCAGGTCGGGATGATTCCAGCAGGACGGAATATGAAGGGTTTAGTACTTTAGAAAAAATCCAAACCTTCTGTTTCTTAAATCATCACTGCAGTGCTTTTGTCTGAACCCAATAGTTTTTTTTTTTTCCCACCTATGGACTTGAGTCATTTTTTTGCAGGCTGAAGTGTAGTTTTTATCGGTACATTTTCGGCATACTTGTGACTTTTTGATCTCTTTTTAATTCCAATTTTTAGGGGGTGTGAAACTAAAAAAAAAAGGATTTTCCGTGCTTGGATTTTTTTTTTTTGTCTTCTACAGGGTTCCATTTAGGAGATCAATTATATATTTTAATGGATTGGACATTTACGGACACAATAGCAATTATGTGTAACTTTTATTGGTAAAATGGCAAAAGGAGGGGGACTTGAACTTCTAGTATTTTTTTTTTTTTTTTTGTTTCGTATGCCTTTAAAAGGTAATTTTTTTTATTTTACATTTAAGGCCACATGTATGAACACTGTCTACATAGTTTGTAAGGCTGAAAAAAGACAAGACGTCCATCCAGTTCAGTCTGTTGTGCTAACGTGTTGATCCAGAGGAAGGCAAAACACCCCATGAGGTAGAAGCCAATTGTCCTCATGTTGGGGGAAAAATTCCTTCCCAACTCCAATCTGGCAATCAGAATAAATCCCTGGATCAATGACCCCTCTCCAGAATCCTGGTCACTATAACTTGTTATATTACACTCCAGAAATGCATCCAAACCCTTTTTTGAACTCTTAGTGAATTCACCATGACAATTTCCTCTGGCAGAGAGTTCCACAGTCTCGCTACTCTTACAGTAAAGAATCCCTCTTTATGTTTATGTAGAAACTTTCTTTCCTCAAGACGTAGAGGATGCCTCCTTGTTCTAGATACAGCCCTGGGTATAAATAGAACTTGAGAGAGATCTCTATATTGACCTTTTATGTATTTAAACATATTTATTATGTCCCCCCCCCCAGTCCTTTTATTATGTCCACCCAGTCCTTTTATTATTTTTGTTGTCCGCCTTAGTACTTGTTCAAGCTCTACATTCTTTCCTGTGCAGTGGTGCCCAAAACTCTACACAATATTCCATGTGTGGTCTGACCAGTGACTTGTATAGTGGGAGAATAATGTTCTCATTGTGTGTATCTATGCCCCTTTTAATACACCCCATGATTCTGTTTGCCTTGGTTGCTGCTTTCTGACACTGGCAGTCATGTAATGGATTTTTCCTCCCCATGTGCATAACCGTGCATGTATCTGTGTTTAAAGGGGTTGTTTCACTACAAGGATTGATTTTTATGTTAAAGATCTTGCAAAAACAAGTCACTTTGCAATATATGTCCATTAACAGTGTCCTATCCTGAGATTTCCCTTCTTGTATGGGCTGCATCAGCTCCTGTGGTCACTATAGCTACAGACCTGTTTGATCTCTCCTGATAGGCTGCTAGTGCTTGTAGCTATAGGTACAGACCTGGCTTCTACTGCAGTCTAGTAGAAGCCAGTAAACATGCCCCTGAGTTCAAAGTGAAACCAAGAAAACAGGACTGAGGTGAGCTGAATCAATGTAGTGAGACAACCCCTTTAAACCTCATCTGCCAAGGCCTCCAACCTATCCAGATCCCTTTGTAATAACACATTATCCTCTATTGTGTTGATTACTTTACAGAAATTAGTATCATCTGCAAAGATCTATATTCTACTGTGAAATCCCTGTGTAAGATCATTAATGAACATGTTAAGGCTATGTTCACACGGCTTATTCTGGGACATAATTCGTGCCGTACTGCGCGAATTACAGGCTGGAATACGTCCTAGTCATTACGGTAATCCACAGTTCTCATAGAGAACTATGGGTTGCGTCTCTTCTCCCTGCTCAGACAATACACAGAGCAGGGAGAGAAGTGACGTCAACTATTCATGGCGTATACGCGCCGCTAGTAATGAATGTCTATGGGGCCGACGGGCTGCCGCCATACCCCCGTACACATGGCGTAATTGCAGAGTGAAATACGTCCCTGCAATTAAGCCTGAAGAGGATAGGACCCAATACTGAGCCCTGTGGTACCCCACTAGTAACAGGGATAATAATAATAATTTTTTTTTATTTATATAGCGCCAACATATTCCGCAGCACTTTACAAATTAGAGGGTGTACTACAGACATTACACATTAAAAACTTCAAATGAGGGCACGAGGTTGAGGACCTGCTCGCCCAGAGCTTAAATCTATTATGGTGTATGGGTGAGGGCAAAGGGTTAAGAAGTGCCCCAGTTTACTATGGCCACCATGTTCATAAAAAAGAGGTGGTTTTTAAAAGAAATTTGGGGACCCCGCCACCCTGACAGTACATCTATATACAGATAAGTGCTGTGAGTGCCTAGTGTAGGGGAGTGACGGGGGGGATAGCGTTAGGGATCTTGGTAGGCCAGGCTGAGAAGATGTTTTCTCAGGGCCCTCTTAAAACTGTGATCCAGTCTGAGTATGCACCGTTAATTACCACCCTTTGTTTTCTATCAGTGAGCCAGGTGCTTCCCCATTGAAACATTTTCCCCAGTCAAGCTTTCTCATTTTTTTTCCCAAACCTTTTATGTGGGCCCGTTATAAAAATGCTATAGAAAAATCTGAAATTGACATTCGTCCCTCACCCGATCATTTTGGGAACAAACTTACTCTAAAAGTGATAGATTGGGTTGACAGGACCAACCCCTTCATAAACCCCATGCTGGAAGGCGTTTAATTTTTTTCAGTGGGGATTACTCCAGGATAGATCTTAGAAAAACCTTCAACTTTTACCTAAAACAGAGGTAAAACCCTTCCCGGCTTATATTTTCCCAGGACCCCTTTTTGACCCCTTTTTTAAATATTGCACCAATTTGTTATGCCCAACCTTTGGGAATCCCTTTATTAGACAGTCCTAAATTTTAAAGAATAGGGGCCTTTTCTATGACATCACTTAACCCCCTTAGGGACAGTGGATGTATACTATCAGCACTGGGGATTTGTCTATTTTAATTTTTAAAGGGGGGAGCTGCACTTTTCCGGGTTAGACAAGAAATTTTAGTTGGGGGTTTTCCATCCTCTGTCATCAACAGGAAGGTCATCCTCCCCGGGAAATACATGGAGAAAAAAAAGGTCTAAGGGCTTTTCATTGCCCCTAGAAAACAATCAGAGTCCCCTTTTAAATTTTATATAGTGCTCTGGAAAAATGAGGGGGAGCTCTAATTGGTTGCTATGGGCAACAAAGTGAGTTTTAGACCTAGACCGTTTTCATGTATGTGGCCCTTAGTCTCCCTAGGTACTTGACCACTAAGGTCTAAGCTCAGTCATACTAAGATGGCGGTTCTTTTACTTCCTGCCTGGGACAGAAAGTAATAGGTTAACATGGTGGCTTTATTAGGCTTCCATCTTCCATGGTATCCAATCAGCACCCCATGATCTTGTCACTGGGGAGCTAATCAGAGGGAGGAAACTTACATTGTATTTATTTAGTGTGCAATCGCAACCCTTTAAAAAGGGGTTAAACCCAGGATTGGACCCAGCTCTTTTCCCCTGTGTTAGCGGAGGTTGTTAGCTTTTTTTATTTTAGCAACCAGAAACCTGCATGGGCTTTGTCGGTAAAGGGTCTTCACATTATGTGTGTTTTTTTGTTTGGTCCCAAATCCCATCTGCCCAGCGCTGGATGGGACACGCCCTTTTTCTGTGATGGGTGACTGATTTAATGTCATTTTTCAGCCCCCTGTTGGGAATGTCCCCCCCGGGCCCCTTGGCGCTATAAATTTTTCTGCCCTCCCCCATTCTGTGCTTACTCCGCCCTGAGCTGGGGGAAAATAAAACTAAGTCCCCTCGTTTTGCTGTGGCTGTGTAATAAAGGCTGTGTGAGCTTGTTATTTCATCTCCCAGCATAGGTGAAGGATCTGGGCAATTATAGGTTTTTGTAGTGTAGTTCCTCTCTCCCCCCAAAAAACACACCCTTAAAACATTTTTGTAAAGAAAAAAGGTTTACTCCACTTCGAACCTCTGTCTCCCCGAAAGGGATGGTTGGTTGGGGTTCAGCAAAGACACTAAAAAGCCATGCTAAAAAAAAAGGGGTTTGGGTTTTAGATGGATGGGATTGGAACTGCCTTTTACCATTTCTGCTGTTCACAATCCAAGAGGTTCCCCAAACATCCACTGGGTTTTCGCCTTTCAGGCTATTATATACCAGGCACCCCAGGGGGCTGTTTAATGTGGCTAAGGAAACCTGGGAGAGTGAGGCCACACCTTACATTAGTGTCATGGAGCATGTATCTGAGACAGGAGAGCATGGCCAAAGTAATTCTCATTTTAAGGAACATCTCCAGGCACAAGAGGCACAGGCAAGTGTCTATTTTAGGACCGCCCGGGTGAAACACATTTAATCTGGGAGATCGGGTACGAGTGCTGGGACCCACAGTCAAGACTAAATTCTTAAGTGGCAGGGCTCCTAAGAGATTATAGAAAAGATAGGGGAAGTAAACTATAAGGCCCCCCAGTCAGGAAGAAGACAGCCTTATTAGGTCTACCATGTTAACTTGATAAAATTCTGGAGGGAGAGTGTTCCCCCGAGGCCCTGTGCAACTTATCCCAGTGGTTGAGGCAATAAAAATTGGCAAAACCTTGTCCCCCCCCCCCCCCCTCCCAAAAACAACAATATAGGGAACTAATCCAGCAGAACAAAGACCTGTTCACCGAGACACCAGGCCTGTCTAATGCAACCGCACATGAAAGGATCCCCAGGTCCAAGTGAACCTTAAACCATATAGCATCCTGGAAGCCCATAGGGAAATAATTGCCAAAGAGGGACAAAAGATGTTAGACCTAGGAGAAATGGGTTCAAAAATGGGTGGGCCAGCCCCATAATGCTAGTACCACAACCCAATGCAATGACCACCTTTGGCTCAATAAGGTATTGAACATTGATACTTAGGCCATTTGCAGGGTAGATGAGTTGATCAAGTGGTTTGAACCTGCCCGATATATCTCCACCTTAGACCTCGCAAAGAGTTACTGGCAAATCCTCTCGTCCAAAGAAGCTAGGGTAAAGACTGCATTTTCTACACCTGAGGGGTCTTTCCAATACGCCTGTATGCCCTTTGGGCTGCAGGGAGTTCCTGCTACCTTCCAGAGAGCCATGGACCAATTGAATGTATGCAGCAGAAAATTTGGATAGCATTGTCAGATTTAGCCCGACTGGGCTAGCCACCTCAGCAAGGTCCAGGCTGTCTTGAATTCCTTGAGGAAGGGTGGCTTCACCATAAGTGCTCAATGGGAGTGAAGGAAGCAAGGCACTTGGGGTATATAGCAGGGAATGGGGAAAATAAGCCCCAGGTACATAAAGTAGAAGCCCCAGGTTCGCAGAAACTGCTCAAACAGGCCCTGTGTAGGCAATCTGTCTTGGCAGCACCAGATTTTTCTCATGAGTCTGTGGTTCAGACGGATGCCTCTGATGTGGGTTTGGGTGCAGTCATGTACCAGGTGATAAATGGAAAGGAGCACCAAAGAGTGGATTTGAGCAGGAAAATGTCCCCAGCAGAGAAGAACTATGCAATAATAGGAGTATCTAGACCTTAAGTGGGCACTCAACGCTCTATGATACAATTTGTTGGGCAGGAGCTTTAGACTGACATCGGACCATGCCCCACTGAAATGGAAAAGGGAATAATGCCCGAGTCACCCGCTGGTTCCTGTTCCTATAGCATCTCTCATTTTCGGTGACACATAGGCCTGACAAGCTGTAGGGGATTGCAGATGCCCTGTCCAGAACTCATTGTATGGTAGCAGAAGGAGCAGAGGAGAGGGATATGTAATGAGGCTCAAGGAGTTATTGTGGACTATAGATATGTGTCAAAGAGATGCCTAATTTCGGTGACATAAGAGCCAGTAGTTTTATGATGGTAATCTTAGGTTACTGTCACCTTGGTACTTTTAGCATGGCTGTTGGTATCGGTCAATCCTGGAGCAGTCCGAGTGCCAAGAGGGATGATTCCTCCCATGTATCCAGGTCAAGTTTACCTGGCCTAATTTTAAGCCACTTTCTTTTAGATCAAGTTCTCTGTTCCTTGTATGGCAGGTTCTCTGACTCGTCCCACATTTGGAAGAAGTGTGTTAGAGGGGGGAGTTGGGACGTACTGTTGAGGTGAGCTTCGGGATGGCAACTGCTGCTGTTACCCCTGATAACTCGTCCCTGGATATGTCGCCCACCCCTGAAGGTCCTGGCATATCTTCAGGTTCCTCCTTTGCTTCCTAGGTGGCTGACGCAGACATGGAGGGAATGGGGTTCCTTTACCTCTGCTGATCATCTGTGTCAATGGAGACCACCGCCCTGGCTCTTTGCCGTCCCCGGTTCCAGCTACTGTGGCACCCTGTCAGTTCAAAAAGGTGACATCAGCACTATAACTGCAGAGAAGCTACAATGGTCATGTGCAACAAACTTACATCAAGTTTCAAAGCGTTTCAGTTTAGAACTATGATGCAAGTTAGCTGCACATGACCGCTGACTTTACCTTTCTGAATTGAAACGTTATCACATTTTGAAGTGACAGCTGGTGGAACCAATAGAAGTCACTTTTTAATCAGCTGAACAACCTACAAATATGTATCGTAATCAAAGAAAAAGTATGCCCGCTCCAGTACCCGGAAATGACAAAAAATAAATACTTGCTATATTTTAATTTACATGAACCAACTAAAAAAAATATATATATATTTTTTATATATATATAATTATTGTGGCCAAGTGTGCTGCAGACAATAATTAAACTGAAGTATAATAGAGAATTAATTTGATAACATGCACACAGACCTAGTTTCACTTTCAAACTGTCATGGTTCACGCCGCAGCCCCCATCTTGGGCCACTAATATGCCTGTGCTCCTGTTGTGCTCCTGTTCCATGCCACAGTTCCTACTGCAGACTGTGGGCATGACCGGGTTTCCTGCTGTGTTCCCTGGGCACATTTAATTCGCTCTTCCTCATACACAAGCGTGTTGTACTAGGATTGCAGTACTTTCGTCACCCTGCCTTCAAAAAAACAGATTTAAAAGTGATCAAAAAGCCTTGTCCCCCCAAAAATGATACCATTAAAAATGTCAAATCCTCCCACAAAAAACAAGCCCCTACAAAAGTTATGGCTCTCAGACTGTGGCGATGCAAAAACATGTTTTTCTGTTTGAATAAAAGTATTTTTATTGTGTAAAAACAGTAAAACATAAAAAAAAGTACAAATTGGGTATTGCTGTAATCGTATCGACCTATTGAGTAAAGCTAGCTTGTCATTTATACCGCATGGTGACTGCTGTAAAAAATAAAAAGCACTACCAGGATTCATGTATTTTGTTCAAAATGCTTCACAAAAACATTAATATAAAGTGATCAAAGAGTCATATGAACCCCATAATGGTACCAATAAAAAACGTCAACTCATCCCGCAAAAAACAAGTCCCTACACAGCAAAATAAAAAAGTTATGGCTATCAGACTATGACGACATAAAAGCCAGTTTTTTTATAAACACATTTCTATTCTGTAAAAGTAATAAAACATAAAAAGCTATAAAAAATTTCTATCATTGGAATTGTACCGACAGAATTGCGCTTTTTCCCCCCATTTTCATGGCCCAATGCTTAAAAAAACTATGGAACACCCGTGTGCCCAAAATGCACAATACACCCCTAGATGATATCCATGAGGTGTGTTGAATCCAAAATTGGGTGACTTCTGGAAGGTTTCACCTTTTCTGGTACTTTGGGGGCTTTGTAAATGAGACACGGCACCCACCAGAATCGGCGTTCCAAAAGCCAAGTAGCGGTCCCTCCCTTGTACGCCCTGCCATGTGCCCAAATAGCAGTTTGCACCCACATATAGGGTATTGCTGAAGTTGAACAATATTTGGGGGGGCTTTGTCTCCAGGATTCCTTGTAAAAATGAAACATTTTAAGCTAAAATTGCAAATTGTTGGAAAAAAAATATTTTTTCATTTTCAAAGCTTAATGTTAAAAAAAAATGTGTGAAACACCTGTTAGGTCAATATACTGCCTGCACCCCTGGATATATTCCTTAGGGGGAGTCGTGTCCAATATAGGGTGTTTTTTGAGGTGTTTATTAAGTTTAATCACCATATGGTGTACGCAAAACTGTAAATGTGCCTAAATAAAATCGGATTTAAAATGAGACCCCCAAGTCCAGTAAGTGCTCCTCTTACTCTGAGGCTTGTGGTTGAGCCAAATAGCGCATTAGGGCCACACATGGGATATCTCTGAAAACGGCAGAATCTGGGGAATCAATATTAAGCTGAATTTCCCTTTTCACATCTAGCATATTGAAGTGAATAATAGATAATAAATTAATATCTGCAAAAAAATGTGAATTTTTACCTCCAATTTGCTTTTATTATGTGAATTATCTAAAGGGTTAACAAACTTCCTAAACACTGTTATAAATACTTTAAGGCCTGTAGTTTCTTAGATTGTCATTTGTGGGGGTATCTACCATACAGGCCACGTCAGAACTGGACTGGTCTGTAAAAAAATGTATGTTGCAAATTTTCTTGAAAAGTACTATAAAATTTCTAAGCCCCCTAAAAAAAAAAAAAAGAAATTAAAAAAAGTGATGCCAACCTACAGTAGACATATGGTAGATGCTAGTTATAAACTATTTTGTGGTGAATAATTGTCTGTTTTGCGCACAGAAATTTTAGAACTTTGAAAATGACAAATTTTTCCAAATTGTCACAAAATTTTGATATTTTTCACAAAGAAACAAGGATTGTATAGACCAAAATTTCTTACTATCTTAAAGCACAATGTGTCACAAGAAAACAGTCTCTGAAATCACATGG
>JAODAL010045456.1:0-31917 GCA_025379985.1 Phyllomedusa bahiana
ACCTGGGTACGCTTGCCCCTCCGTATGAATGTGGACCAATTGAGCTTCACTTGGAAATACTGGTGATTAACGCTCCTGTTCCACGCAGGTGCCCTTTTTCTTGGCATTATTTTTCTCATTTTACTCAACGTGCTGGAGGAAATTGTCTCTGTTCTTTATTCTCTGTCCGTGCTCCATACTCCATGTCCTCTGAATAACCTTCATCTGGTCAAGTCTTCCTGTACCTTCCTTGTACAATTCAGAGGAATTTTTTTACCAGCTATTTTGTACATGCAAGTTTTTTAGTAGTTTAATTTAGAAAATACATTTTTAAAAAAGGATGGAATCCCACCATGTCTTTGTTTCTCTTTTTAATTGTTTTAAATGGGTTGTCTCATTACAGGTATTGCTAGCTATGTTAAAGATCTTGCAAAAACAAGTCATTTTGCAATATGTGTCCAACCTATTCCTGTTTCTGACAGCACCATCACCCTTGAGCGACTCTTGACAATTGTGAAGAACAAAATGTCTGTTAGAAACAACATTTTTTAAAATAGGACCTGTAGTATTGCTGCATTTAAAAGCAGCATGACCCAAAAAATTATAAAAATGACTTCTCAGCCACTATTAAAAATTGTGATGGAGAAATGCCATTTAGAAGCCACATTTCTGTTCCAAAGGACCATAACTATAGCTGTATCTCACAGCACCATGACCTCAAAATCATTGACAATGCAAAAACTTCTAAAGATAAAGTCAATACATGGAATATGGTGTTGTCATGAAACCTTGCTGTCTTTCACAGTCTCCTCACAACAAAACCAGCAAAATGAACTGTTGGGAAAAGAGAATAAAAATTGCAGTAAGAAATTATCATTTTAAAAAAAAGTTTTCAGGAGGACCATTTCTGTTTGAAGAGGAATGTGAAGCAGACCGGCAACTAATCGGTGACCTCGGCAATTGGGGCCACAACATCATCAGAGATCCATGCCTGATTCATCTTGATGAAAGTCAAACGATCCACATTATCTGTGGAAAGCCGGATGCGTTTGTCTGTAATGACTCCTCCAGCTGTGCTGAAGGTCCACTCAGATATGACGCAGGCTGCTGGGCAGGACAACACCTCTATGGTGTGGTGAGCGAGCTCGGGCCATTCGTCCATTTTTGGATACCCAGAAGTCTATTGGGTCCGGAACACATGCAAAAACATCGGTGTTGAGACGCAGATAGTCGTGCACCATGATCTTAAGCTGGTCTCTGTGTGTTGGATGTGTGCCCTGCATTACATGCATTGGTGAGGTGGTAAATAAAGATTGCCAGAGGTCACCCATTAGGCTTCTGCCACCTTGCCTGCTGCTGCCGCTACGGCTACTTGGCACTCTACTGCTGTCACGTCGCTGAATGTGTTCCACCGTGACATTTGAGGAACGTGAAGCAGACGCAACAGATGTCTCCAGTTGATCAATCAGCAAGGTCTCCATTTCCTGCATTTTACTCTCTATTTGGGTGGGTGGAAGGAAAGTGCTGAGTTTTGTTTTGTACCGGGGATCCAGGAGGGTGGCCACCCAGTAACTGTTGTTCATTTTGATGGCCTAATGCGAGGATCATGTTGGAGGAAAGGAGCATCCATGCACTCATGTGAAGATGGAGCCTTGATTTCCCAAGCCTCTGGTCGAGGGCACTAGCAAACTGATCTTTCTCATCTTCCTCCTCCGCCTCAAATTCGCGCCAACCTCTTTCCAAGGCAGGGACGTCGGTAACGTCGGTGTCTAGGAATACCTCCTCCTCCGCTTCCTCCGGCACAGCTTCAACACAGCCCTGACTTGCCTGAGATGATGCACCCTGAGAGCTGATGGCTGCCTTGCACTAGCCCTGGACCCCGAACCACTGCGTAATGAAGACCGATAAAATTGAGAAACTGTCGGGCCTTGTGGATTCGATGGAGAGAAAGGCTCCGTGTCCGCATCTGTGTCCGTCTCCTCCTCCGTCGCTGGCGGGACCTGTTGTTTCAGAGTGTCCAACGATCGTTCCAGAACTAAGATCACCACAATGCTCATGCTGACAAGGGCATCGTCCGCACTGACCATTTTGGTGCTTCTTCAAAACTGGCAAGGATGGTGCAGAGCTCTTTCACCTGCCTCCACTCTCGGTGGCTCAACACCCCGAGGTCCGCACCGCTGCTTGTCAGGCCATGTGTCACTTCGTACTGCGTAATGGCATTGCGCTGCTGCCACAAATCGCTGGAGCATGTGGAGGTGGAATTCCATGTGTTGCCACGTCAACAATGAGACGTTGACGGGAGGCCGAGCTGACGCTGCAACGCAGCCAGGCAGGACGAAGCAGGGTGCGAACGGCGGAAGTGCGAACTCAGACCTCGCGCCTTCCTCATCAGGCAGGACCGACCCGGGTAGCTCTTTAGAACTGTCTGGCCGAAACGGTTCATTCCATGTGCCAGGCAAGGGATGTGCTCCACCTACCGATCTTAAGGGCGGCCAGCAGATTTCGCCCGCTATCGCACACCACCTTGCCTGGCACAAGGCTCTTGTCACCCAGCCAGTGCTCGGTCTCGTTGCGGAGAGCCGTCCACAGCTCCTGACCTGTGTGTGGACGGTCTCCAAGACAGATTAATTTCAACATGGCCTGGTTTCTCTGGGCACGTGATGCCACCAGAGGACCTTGGGTGAAAGAGCCCTGCACCATCTCTGCTGTTTTGAAGAGCGTGCGCCGAGCCTGAGAGCCACCATCACCCCCAGAGACATCCACCCAACTCACCCAGTGAGCTGTCACAGAGATATAGCGGCCTTGGCCGTGCTTACTAGTCCATGTGTCGATGGTCAGATGGACTTTTCCGGACACAGATGCAGACAACGCGCTTGAAATTTTAGATGACACGTGGTTGGCCAGGGCAGGGATGGCTTTTCTGGAAAAGAAATGCCTGCTCGGCATCTGGTATTGGGGGCAGGCAAGGGCCATGACGTGGCGGAACCCATCTGTGTCCACCAGATGGAAAGGCAACATTTCCAAGGCCAAAAGCCTGGCAACACCGACATTCAGGCTTTTGGCTTTGGGATGGTTTGGGTTAAAGTGTTTCTTCTGCTTCCAAACCTGGTAGACAGAAGGCTGGCTGCTAGACTGGCCGCTGTACGGTGTGCAGGTGGTACTTGGGCGACGGTGGAGGCTGAAGCGGAGGCTGATCCCTGATCATGACTCTGAGAGACATTGGCTACTGAGGAACGCTTGGTATTGGCGGAGGAGGAGGAGGCGAAGACAGAGGCTGTGACAGTGGTTGGAGGCCCGGCGTCGGTCTGGCCTTTTTTGGCCAAGTGTTGCCTCCATTTCAACTCATGCATTCGCTGCATGTGACTAGACTTGTTGGTGGTGGTTAAACACCTAAGATTCTTGCCTCTACTTATGCGTTTACGGCAAAGGCGGCATATGACATCGCTGGTGAATCAGAGGCTTGCTCAAAGAAGGCCCAGGCTTGAGAGGTCCTGGACCTTTTTGACGGCGAGAGGCGAGGAGCGGGGTTTCCGCTGACCGTGGCTGGCGGACTCATATCAGCAGACTGCTGCGACCGCCCTCTCGCTGTTTGAGGCGGGACCCGTACTGACACTACCCCATCGTCTTCCTCCTCATCCAGTGATGAAGCGCTCGCAAGCAAATTCTGCTGGATCCGCAATGTCGTCATCATCAACACAGATGACTTCCTCGTCCTGACATTCTGCATCCAGGAGCTGCGGGCTACAAGCAACAGGGACTGCAAGGTGTTGCCGACCGCCCGGGATTTTTTCCGATTGACCGGCTTCCTTCTCCTCTGATGGCATCAGTAACTGGGCGTCAGAGCAGAGATAATCATGATCTTTGGCTTCTTGATCTTTTAACATGCCTTCTGACCCCAACCGCATTTTGTCATCAAAGAGGTCTTCAGAAAATGTATTATCCACAGTGGTGGGTACACGAGTTGACATTTGGGATGCCTTCGCTTCATGTTGGACGGATGCTGATGATGCGGATGACGACATTTGTGGCCGTGACTGGGAGGACGAGGAGGTAAGACTGCTGGATGCAGGTTGCATTAACCACTGAAGAACAGATTGGCGACGCTGTTCGTTACTGAGATTCACAGGGCCCTGACCCAGTGATGACATGCCTGACGGTCCTGCAACTGACGATCCGCTGGCATGTGTGTTGTCGCCAGCACTGGAAGGAGCACCTTTCTCTCGTACCTCTACCTTCATGTCCTACCCCCCTCTTTGCTCGCTTACCACCTGAATTTCACTCCATGTTCAGAAAGATAAAAATTTGAGAAGGTATGGAAGAGTTTTGGAAAGTCTCTTATTAAAAGACGGCTATTCTCAAATCCCTAAATTCAAAACAAAATTGCTGGATTGAAATTTAAGTGCTAGGTACCTCTATCAACAAAGCTTGACTGACCAAAAGTGAAAAAAACATCTGTCTTAAATGTATACGGTATAATAAAAGGTATTTTTGGCACCTATCAATTCACCTATAGTGACTACAAAATTGCTGTATTCAAAATTTAACTGCAAGAGTAGCTCTATCAACAAAGCTTGACTGACCAAAAGTGAAAAAAACACCTGTCTGAAATGTATACGGATAATAAAAGGTATTTTTGGCACCTATCAGTACCCCTGTGGTGACTACAAAATTGCTGGATTCAAATCTAACTGCAAGGTGGCTCTATCAACAAAGCTGGCCTGCGCCAAAGTGAAAAAAACACGTATCTGAAATGTATACGGGATAATAAAAGGTATTTTTTGGCACCTATCAATTCACCTGTGGTGACTAAAAAATTGCAGTATTCAAATTTAACTGCAAGGTAGCTAAATCAACAAAGCTGGACTGGGCAAAATTGAGAAAGAACACCTATCTGAAATGTATACTGATAATAAAAGTGGAGTTTGCACCTAACAAATAGACCTGCAGTTAATAGAAAAGATATGCATCCTAATATAATGCAATGCAATGTCTAAACAAAGTTTTGGCTGTACAATATCCAGTAACCTTTATAGAGCTTGTCTGTGTTCGCCCGCCGGCACCCCCCCCACCCCCGCCCTCCACCCGTGACTTTACAGCGGTAGATGCTCCTTTAAAATTCTCTGCCCAACTACCTAAAATCTGCAAATCTTTGATCGAACTAAGTTCTAAGGATCACAGCTAAAAGTAGAGCTGTCTCTGTGAAAAAATAGAATAATTTCGCTGAGCTGTTTGCTGAGCTGTTTGGACAGAGGCAGAGCGCACGTCCTACTGCTATGAGACGCTGACACATACTGATCATGAATAGGAAGGGCTGTTCCATGTAAAACGAGGTCATGTGATTTTTCCAGCCAATCGCAACCATACACATCCCAGTCATGACGTCGCACACACATCTCACCTTGCTCTATTCTGTAAGCTGTTTTTTTGGCCGCCAAAATGACAGGAAGCGCCGAAAATGGCGCGATATTAATAGATTATGCACAGATTTTAACCTAAATTATCGCGTGATCTAAAAAATCCGATCAACGTAAATACCGTGCCGATTTCAAATTTGTCGATAATAATCGCTCAACACTAGTCAGGATCTTAATGCCCTACATGCAATAAAATTTGTAGTTAAAGATGAAAGCCAAACACAGTGTATTTACTTGCAACTACCTGTAAGTTAGGAAATGTTCACACGGTGTATTTGCAGGACGTATTTTGGCATATAATTGCACTGCAATACGCCCGAAATACAGCCCGCAAAAACGATAAAATCATAGCACTGGTTGGGTAATATGATTTTACAGCATATTCCCCGACACATAGGGCGACAAGTATGATCGGGAGTTGCGCCTATTTTCTGGCGAAAACTGCGCCTCACCGATCCGAATCCCCTGTCGGACACAGTGATGCAGTGTTAGGCGCAACCTTCGCCACTTTCTGATGCGCCTAACATGAAGGGGCGTGCAATGGGCACGGTGTGGGCATTCTGAGGTGGGACACACCACATTCGAATACACCGAGGCATGCATGATCGCGGGTCGGCATAGTGCGGCGCATTGCAGTGCTCGAGAGATCCGACAGGCAGACCTAGTTGAATGTGGTCTAAATGAGCCGGAGGAGGCGAGGTGAAGCGAGAACGTAATGGAATGGGGCAAAATGTGCTCTCGGTCGACTGTTACAACAGTACACTAATAAAGTTGTCTAGTAAATTTTTTCATTAATAAAGATAAATATCAAAGTTGTCTAAAAACGATTAAATATATTGAAAAAGTGGATCATTTAAAATTAGAGGAACAATATATAAGATCGCAAAAGAAATACATCTCAGCTCCGTGAGGCATGGAGTATGATTCCAAAAATCATTTTTATTAGGTGTAAGACGTTATCTGAAAAAGAGCTCAAACCTTCTAAAAACATACATAAATAAAATCACTAACAAGCGTTTGTCGCCGTCACCGACACTACATCAGGAATTGCGATATAGAAAATTGCCGGGAAATACAGTAATTCAAATTCTGTAAGCTCTTCTCATTGGTCGGCAGAAACCAGCCAATCAGAATAGGAGCGACAGTGAACCATTATAAGTAGAGATGGGCGAATTGATTCTAACGAAGTGGAATTCGCTTAGACTTTCAGGAAAACTTCGGTTCGGAACGAAGTCGAACTTTGGTTTACTTCGGGTGAACGAAGTGTGCTTTTTATTGATAAAATGGCTGCGAGCACATGGCGTTACATGGGGCAAAGAATTCTGGGAGGAAGAAGGGCATAGCCTGCATGACATGTGCAGGGATGAAGCCAATCAGAGCCCAGCGGGATTCTGTGACGTCACCGCACTATATAAGTCCGGGTGCGACGATGGGAGCTCATACCGCTCTCACTGTACTGATTAGGGAAGGTGCTGCTGCGGCTGCTTATGATAGCTGATACTAAAGAACTCATTTTTATACAGCGATTTTTGCGGGGTGTCTCAGCTTGTCTCAGAGACTGCTTCTCTTAACGTTCTATTTCTGATTTTGTGGGGTATTGGATCTGAAGTCCAGTGTGTGTCCAGTGCAGCTGCATATACATTTTAATGCTATCTGCTCACAGCACATTGAATATCCAAGGGTGATCTAAGCCTGTTCCTGTTGTATTCATTTAAAGAAACAGCGTTTTTACAATACAAATACCACTTCCTTTTCAGATGCTCAATTCTTTTGTGCAATTTACATCCAGGGGTTAATTAAGCGTTGTTCTGCTGCTGTGGTGACTAAAAGAAACTGTTTATTTCACCGCCAAAATATATAAATTTTTCCTGTAGCATAATTCACAAGCGAAGGTTAATTACAAGTTTTCCTCTTGTTGTGTAGCGTAAAAAACACGCCAATGTAACACGCTTCAAAGCTGGTAGTTTTTGGTTGATCAATTCTTTTGCGCAATTTACATCCAAGGGTTAACTAAGTATTTTTCTGCAGTTGTACTCAGTAAAAGAAACTTTGTTTTTCACTGCCACAGAAGAAATTCTGTAGCATAATTCATATCCGAAGGTTAATTAAGCCTGTTTGTGCTTTTATATTCAGTAAAATACACAGAGTTTTTAAACGGCACATACAAGTCAATTTTTCCTGCCCACTTGTGGAGAACAATTTATATCTAAGGGTTACCCAAGCTTCTTAGTGGGTTCATTTGGAGTCAAATACAGGGTGTGTATTTATCATATACAGATATCTTCATCAAACAGAGTCTGTACATTTTAGAACAAACAGTATGTCAGACAGAGAGGTGGCAGGCTCTTCACCAGCGAGTGGCAGAGGCACAAACATTCCTGGAGCAGGCCCAGGTCGCAGCACAGCAAGGGGACATCGCAGCAGGGGTCATTCGGTGAGGCCAAAACTGCCGCTGTCATCTAGCGGCTGTGTGTTGTTCAGCAACCCAATGGTTCTTGATTGGTTGACTAGGTCATCCACTTCCTCCCAAATAACATCTGACAACCCCAGCCAAGAGTTGGTGGGAACATCAGACACAACCCTTAGTTGGCATGGCCCGGGAGCGGAACAGCGGCCTTCACCTGTCCTCAACTCGCCTCTGTCCTATCCGGTTCCCTCAGCCAGAGATCTACTATGTGGTCTGGGCTCAGCGCCACTATATAGCAAGGATGAACAATTTGAGGAGGGCATTCAGCAGCTACTTGGCAGCGAAGAAATGGGGCCAATATCCCCTGCTTCTTGCAGTAGGCGGCAAAGTCTAGATGTTGAGAGTGGCACGGGAGGTCATGTTGTGAGGGGTCAGCCTCTGCATATCAAGACCGGTGATGAGGACAGCAGTGATGATGAAACACAAATAGATGATGATGTAGCCGACCGCACTTGGGAGCCGGGTGAGGCAAGGGCTTCATCATCGTCAGGAGAAGAGGGCGTCAGCTTGCACGCCAGGCAACGGCGCAGCCAGCAAGTGGGTTGTGTGGCCGAGAGTCAGCAGGATAGCAGCTGTGTGAGGTCGGGAGCCAAGCGGCCACGGGGTAAAAAACCCGCTTCGCAGGTCCAAGAAAGTAGCGGCACAGTGACGGCAGTAGTCACTCAGTGCGGAGCGTTGGCGGTAAAAATCAGCTACTCGGCGCTGTGGGAGTTGGTTGCTAAGACACCGAAGGAGCAGAATATTGGTATATGTAGAACCTGTAGGCAGAAAGTGAAGCGTGGCCAGGGAGCTAACGTTGGCACCACGGCCATGCGTCAACACATGCAGCGTCACCATCCGGTGACCTGGGAGAACCGTGGCTCAGATGTGGTGGTCCATCCCTCCGCCTCAGCAACAGAAGCAGCAGCGCCCAGTGGCCCGCATGCCATTGCAGCCAGTCAAGGCTCCACCACCTTTGCAGAAGGGAGCTGTTTCTCTCTGACATCATCTCCCGGTCCAGATGCTCCTGCTCCTCGCTACTCATGGCGCCAGCAGTCGTTCAGCGAGGTGATTGCAAAGAGACAACAGTATGCGTCCAACCATCCTAAGGTGCAGAAGCTGACCGTGCTCCTGTCCAAGTTGTTGGTACTGCAGTCCCTCCCTTTCCAAATGGTGGACTCTGCACCGTTCAGAGAACTAATTGCTTGTGCCGAGCCAAGATGGAGAGTTCCAAGCCATAATTTCTTTTCCAAAAAGGCAGAATCAGCACTTCATCAATATGTAGAACAGAAGGTGGGCCAGTCCTTGAGCTTATCTGTTTGTTCCAAGGTGCACGGCAGCGCGGACGTCTGGAGCTGTAACTACGGTCAGGGACAGTACATGTACTTTACGGCCCACTGGGTGAATGTGCTTCCGGCACATTCACACCAACAACTTGGACAGGAGACGCCGCTTTCTCCTCCACGTTGTCAAACTGCGGCTCCTGCACCAATGTCCGCCTCCTCCTACTACACCACCACCACCACCTCAGCCTCCACAAGTACCACTACATCATACCACGTGTAGGGCACAGTGGTGTCACGCAGTTCTACACCTGGCTTGCCTCGGCGAACGAAGTCACACAGGGGAGGAACTGCTCCGCGTCATGCAGCAAGAAATCGATGTGTGGCTTTCTCCGCGCCAACTGCAAATCGGAACCATGGTGACGGACAATGGGAGGAACATGGTGTCCGCGCTGCACCGAGGAGGGATGGTCCATGCACCCTGCATGGCGCACGTGTTCAATCTGGTTGTGAAAAGGTTCCACCGATCTTCAGAAGATTCTGAAAATGGCCAGGAAACTGTGCATGCACTTCATCCATTCCTACAAAGCCAGGAACACCCTCCTCGAGTTGCAGCGGCAGAACGGCCTCCCCCAACACACACTGATATGCGATGTTTCCACCCGTTGGAATTCCAGCCTGCACATGTTGGACCGACTGTATGAACAGAAAAAGGCCATTAACGATTTTTTGATGATCCAGGCGGACAGGAGTACTCCCCTGTTTAACTTTGATGTCAGCCAGTGGCAGCTCATGCGTGACACCTGCCGTTTGTTGAGGCCATTCGAGGAGGCCACATTATTTGTCAGTCGCCAGGACTACGGGATGAATAACGTCATTCCACTGCTTCATGTCCTGGAACAGATGCTGAAAAATCTGTCTGGGCAGGGGATTGGAGACGTGTTGACTACATCACGCGGCCACATGAGTCCGGTGGGAACTGAAATGGAGGAGGAGGATAAGGAGGAGGACATTGGAGCAGAAGCATTGTCTGGTGAAATGAGTGGATTTTCTACCCAGGTGACAAGAGAGGAGGAGCAGGAGCAGCTGGAGGAGGTAGATGGAGATGAGGAAGACGAGGCAGAAGACCCGCAAGCACCGTGGCAGTATACAGTGGAGATGGAAGGAGGGAGCCCCTTGGAGTCACTTGTGCAGATGGCCTGCAGCATGCTGATTTGCCTGGCTAGTGACAGCCGAATAGTCAGCATCCGGCAGAGGGATACCTTCTGGCTCTCCACCCTATTGGACCCTCGCTACCGGTCCAAAATGAGAGCCTTTTTCCCAGCTATTGAGAGGGAGGACAAACTCAAATACTATAGGAAAATCCTCCTTAGTCAGTTGGCCGCTGCCTATGTGCGGCATCATCCCTCCTTTGACAGGTCTGACCGGGGGGTTCTTCAGCGCTCACGTACTACTGACGCGGCTGCTGGGGAAAGGTGGGGGGGAGGGGGTAGGAGCAGTACCAGCTCCATCAGCAGCAACCTAAGTCTGGAGTCACTGATGAGCAGCTTCCTTCACCCGCCTAGTCAGGAGGGCAGTTGCCAGCAGCAGGACCTGGAGCACACCCTGAACCAACAGGTGGTGGCCTACTTGGACAGCACTCTGCCACCCCAGTTAGAAGATCCGCTGGACTACTGGGCAGCCAAACTGGATGTGTGGCCGCAACTTGCCGAGTTTACAGTGGAGAAGCTGACCTGCCCGGCCCGTAGTGTGGCATCAGAGCGGGTGTTCAGTGCGGCGGGGTCCATCGTTACCCCAAGGAGAACCCGCTTGTCCACGGGAAATGTGGAACGACTGACCTTTGTCAAGATAAATCAGGCGTGGATCGGCCAGAATTCCCACACATCAATGCCTTAGGCGTCAGACTACATCAGCCATGACGCCTCAACCAAACTGTGAGAAATGAGTCTGGGTTCAAACTACATGCCTCAGCCACTATATTGATGCCGCCACCCGCCTGATGCCACACATCTGCTGACAGCTTCTCCATCTGCCACCAACCATCTTTACCAGGGACTTCTCCACACTCTGTCATTGTGCCACTTTATGACCTCATGCTGCTGCTGCTGTTGCCGTGACATCCACACTGTGTCATTGTGCCACTCTCTAACCTCATGCTGCTGCTCCTGCTGCCGTCACCTCCACTCTCTGTCATTGTGCCACTTTTTGGCCTACTCCAGTTTTTGCCACCTCCAGAATGTCATTGTGCCACTGTCTGACCTCATGCTGCTGCTGCCGTGACCTACACACTATCATTGTGCCACTGTCTGACCTCATGCTGCTGCTGTGGCTGCTGCCGTGACCTACACACTCTGTCATTGTGCCACTGTCTGACCTCATGCTGCTGCTGTGGCTGCTGCCGTGACCTACACACTGTGTCATTGTGCCACTCTGTGCCCTACTCCTGTTTTTGCCACCTCTAGAATGTCATTGTGCCAATGTCTGACCTCATGCTGCTGTTGCTGTTGATGCTGTCAACTCCACACTGTGTCATTGTGCCACTCTTTGGCCTACTCCTGTTTTTACCACCTCCAGAATGTCATTGTGTCACTCTGACCTCATGCTGCTGTGGCTGCCGCCGTCAGCTCCACACTCTGTCACTGATGTTGCCACCTGAGCCCTCAGCTTGTTTTCTTCCAGCTGTCGCTGCCATGACTTTATCAGGCTACATTCCCCCTTCAGTTTTTTGGTCAGTTTTGCCCTCTTAATTGCCCAGGGAACTTTAGAGTGAAGCGATTCTAAGAGCGGCGGCAGTCATGTCATGTGCGTGTCATACTAAAACCCAACATTGTATGAAGACCAAACCAAGCCCCCACCGCATATATAAGCATGGCACAACGTTCTACAGCACCCTGAAGGCTCTGTGCAGCCTGGAAATTGCTGTTTTTTAACGTGATTCATCCCGCAGTAATTCAGACCGAATTTATTTTTGTCTGGAAATTCGGCGAAGTGACAGAACCGAATTTTTAAGAAATTCGCCCATCTCTAATTATAAGCTATGGAGTAGTATTGACCATTCAAATGAAAAGGCGGGACAGTTCAAAATACAGTAAAAAAGGCAGAAAAGAGCTGATTGGTTGAACTAGCGGGGGCTTGGCTATCCCGGCCAATCAGAGCGCGAGCTACTTTGTCCCATTGTAGTCTATGGAGAGATGGGGGCACTGAAATCTCAGCTCCGTGCGGCATGGAGTATTAGTAAATAAATTGTTTTTGTTAGGTATAAAACATTCACTATAAAAGAGCTAAAACCTTCTATAAACATACATAAATAAAATCACTAACAACTCATTTGTCGCCGGGACCGGCGCAACATCAGAAATTGGGCTATTGGAAATTGCCGGGAAATACAGTAATTCAAATTCCGTAAGCGTTACTCATTTGGTCGGCAGAAATCAACCAATCAGAATAGGAGCGACAGTGACCCATTTTAACCTATGGAGTAGTATTGACCAATCAAATGAAAAGGCAGGACAGTTCAAAATACAGTAAAAAAGGCAGAAAAGAGCCCATTGGTTGAGACCAGGCGGCAGATATGAATCCACCAATCATGTAGTGCGTCTATTTTGAGTGGAGCAAGAAGGGCGCGATAGAAGGGCGCCCTAAAAGTTATTACTGTCTATGGGAAATATTCTAGTACATTGATTGGTTGGGGGGGGAAGAGGGGCTTGTCCTGTTTAGCCAATCAGTGGGTGAGCTACTTATTTCAGAGTTCTATGGGGAAAAGAAATGCAGAGCGAGCTCTGTTTGTGATTGGCTAAGTTAAAAGAGGCGGGATTATTTGGGCCAATGGGAGAGCGAGCAACGCTCTGATGGGTTTTCTAATGCAATTTATAATAAAACTGTACATGCCAGAAATAAAATGATAAGACTCACGAAGTTGTACCGATCTCTATATAAAATGAACAATAATATGGGGGTAACGAAAATAAAATAAAAATGAATTCAATGAGTTCATTTTTATTTCTTTATTTTCGTTAGCCAATGATTTAAAAAGTGCCTGAAAAAGGAGTCTTTCAACCACCATTTTAGTTGAACTGGACATTGACAGGGCCCTAACCCAGCGATGACAGGCCTGTCGTCAGCACTGGAAGGAGCACCTTCTCTCGTAACTCTAACTCCATGTCCTACACCCCTCTTTGCTCGCTTACCACCTGCATTTCGCTCCATGTTCAGAAAGATAAAAATTTAAGAAGGTATGGAAGAGTTTTTGACAGTCTCTTATTGAAAGATGGCAAATCACAGCTATTCTTAAATCCCTCTAATTTCCTACAGCCAACTAGGATTAGAAACCGAATGGTTTCTAGCAAATTCCTGTGAAATGCGCTCTGGTGGAAGAACCGTAAGACAAAATCAACAGTGTTCTTCCTTCAGTCCCAGAGATTTACAATTACCCAGTAGGACTAGGAATTGATAGTTTTCAACAAAATATCATACAAGTGCGCTATCTGGGCCAAACTGAGATTGCAATAAAACTATTCAAGAGTTACACGGATGAGAAATTGCGTTTTTTTGCAGCAATGACAAACGAGAACAGTTGCTAGAAAAATTTTCTATCAGAATTGTAGTACAACGTGGCTATTTGAAAAAAAAACTAGGGACGCACCATGTGCAATACAGCTATTTTAGAGTTATACGGATAACAAATGGTGGTTTTTGCACCAGTGAAATAAACCAACAGTAACTACAAAATTTATGTATCCAAATTTAAGTACAAGGTGGTTATTTGAAAAAAACTGGGGCGAACCAAAGTGCAATACAGCTATTTAAAAGTTATACAGATAAGAAAAGGTGGGTTTTGGACCAATGAAATACAACAGCAGTTACCACAAAATTTCTGTATTCAAATATAAGTACAAGGTGGCTCTTTGAACCATACGGATAATAAAAGGTGGGTTTTGCACCTATGAAATACACCTGCAGTTACTAGCAAATTTCTGTATCCTAATATAAGTACAAGGTGGGTCTTTGAACAAAACTGGGCTGCACAAAATAAAAGGTACTATTTCACCTCAGGTGCGAGGTGTGCTGGCCAAAAACTTGTTTAAAAAAAAGCCATTTCAATGCAGGTTCAAAGCAGTGTCTGGGCTGCACAATATACACTCTCCTTTCTAAATCCTGCCTGCCTGCCTGTCTGTGTTTGAACGCACCTCAACGCCTCCCCCACCCCCTCCCACGGCTGTACAGCGCCAGATGCTTCTTTAAAAGGCTCTGTCTAACTAAGAACTGAAATTCTTTAATCTACCTATGTTGTAATGTTCACAGGTAAAAGCATAGTTGTCTGTATGAATAAAGAGAACTGTGCCTCTGAGCTGAGCTGTATTGAGAGAGATCTAGCACATGTCCTGCTCTAATGAGAGACACTGACACACTGATGATGAACAGGAAACACTGTTCTATGCAAAACGAGGTCATGTGATTTTTCCAGCCAATGACAACCATACACATCACAGTCATGATGTCGCACGCCCAGCTCACCCTGCTCTATGCTCTAAGCTAGTGTGTACCTTTCTACAGCAAGCTGTAGCAGTGTGCACAGGTATGTGTCACTATACATCATGTGAACATACCCTTATGCACTGGACAGGCACAGCACACATATTTACATACTGCACACATGTATCTATACACTAGATAGACGCAGTACACATATATTCACATACTGAACACATTTAATAACACACTGACACTGATGTGTGTATAATCTGTGTATAGTGTATTATGTATAAATGCATGTCTGTAGTGTATGTTTATATATACACATATGTATGGGGACAGTATATACACAGACACAGTACATACAGTATTATATATACATATGTATATATAAACATACACTACAGATATGTATTTATATACAACACAGATGCATAGCCACATACACTGGAAACATGCATATATAGATACACACACTGAATTTATACACATTAACATAAATACACAGCACACATGCATTTAATTAGATACACCACACATGTACACACATTTTGATGCATGTATCTCTTTTGGCTTTAATTCTACATATCATCACCTATATCCATCCTATAGTCTGGTCCTCTGCATTAGGGGCAGCTTCCTTTTAGCCTCTAACCAGTGGTATTACTCAGCAGAGGGAAGGGACTGTGCACAGCATGATCAGTTTGCAGGCTGCAGGGAGTAACATTTCCCGATAACAGAATAGAAAGATATGTTGAAAAAAACACTGTCTCACTGACAGAGCTTGAAGTGATGCTGCTGACCGGGCGCAAGCCTGTAGAAAGAACACCGTGGCAATCAGATGTATTGAAATATTCTTTATTTCCTTAAAATGTTATGCGTTTCGCAGGCATACAGAACCTGCTTCTTCACACCTGCTGTGGATCACTAGCCTAAAATATGAAACCATCACCTACACTCAGTGAGAATTTGTACATGCTGAAACTTTAAGGGCTCGTTCCCACAGCACTGGTTTTCAGTCGGTTTTACAGACAGTTTTCAGAAAACCATCTGTAAACCGACTGTCATCCATCTGCATAGACTTTAATAGAAGATCCGTGCAGTAGTTCACATTGCACGAGTTTTCCACTGGATGGTTGTTTACAAAGCCGGTGTTACTAAAAACTTAGAACATGTTCTTTCTTCCGCTTACAGTGTTATAAACCGGACGCCAGTAGCACAGCACCTCACTCGCTACTGCCACAAGGTTTTGAACTGGTGCCAGCAGCATCTACATAGAAGGAAAAAAAAACATTAACTAATAAAGTGCAGTCCCCTCTCCCCTGTTAGAAACACAGCCCTGAGAGTGAGATGCTGCCAGCCTGGCAGAGCAGGCAGAACCCCACCTGTGAGCGGCGCCCTGGGCGACTGCCTGTCTTGCCCGCCTCCATGAACAGCTCTGGCTCTGCCCACAGAATTTTTAAAGCAATAATTAGGGTGACTCTCAATTTGGTGTGAACATCGAATTTTCCCAAAATCTGAGCACTTGAATTTGGTTTGAACTGTGAACGTTGTAAAAATGAAGCCCCTCCATTTTCACGGCCCAATGTTAAAAAAACGATGGAACACCGGTGTGCCCGAAATGCAGAATACATTGGTAGATGAGATCCATGAGGGGTGTTGAATCCAAAATGGGGACTTCTGGAAGGTTTTTTTTTTGTTTCTTGTACTTTGGGGGCCCTTTTTAAAAAGTGAAAACCCCCCTAAATCTGCCTTCCAAAAGGCAAATAGCGCTCCTTCCCCTGTACTCCTTGTCATACGGCCAATCAGCAATTTACACCCACATACATGGCATTGCTGAACTTGGAAGAAATTGCGTAACAAATTTTGGGGTGCTTTTCTCCAGGATTCCTTTTTAAAAATGAAACATTTTCAGCTAAAATAACAGATTGGAAAAAAAAAATCATTTTCAAAAACCTAAAGCTAAAAAATAGGTATTTCCTCCTCCCTTTTTATTAAACTTGTGGGTTTTTTGGGCCCAAAAAACAGACAAGGGCCAAAATAGGGGTATCTTTTAAAAAAAACAGAATATAGGGGAAATTTTTTTGGTTGGGAAATTTTCCGGTAACATTTAAACCCTGGGTTTCCCGTGGGAAAATTGGAAAAAAAATCTCATGAAAATTTCACCTCCATTTTACTTTAATTTCTGTGAAAAATCTCATGGGTTAAGAAACTTCTTAAAAGTTATTTTGAATAGTTTAAGGGTTGTAGTTGTTTAGATGGAGTAATTTAAGGGGGTGTTTAACATACCGGCCCATCAATGCCACGTCAGTCCCTCGACTGGTCCATTGCAAATTTTTTGGAAAATGTGAAAAATGACTACTAAATTGCAAAGTCCCCTAATGTCGTGAAAAAATTAAAAAAAACAATTTTAAAAAAATGAGAAAAACTAAAAGTAAAAACATATGGTTTTTGGTTATTTTTAAAAAAATAAAAAGGGGTGGGGAAAAACCCATCTGGTTACAAATTTTTTAAATTTTAAGCCTTTTAAAATGGGGAAAATTTTTTAAAAAAATTTTTTTTTGATAATTTTGTATTTTTCATAAAAAAACAAGGTTGGTTAAAAAACTAAATATTTTTAAATAACTTTAAACCAAAAATGGGGGGACAAAGTATTTATCGGGGTTTTTTCGCCGTTTTTCCCGGCATATACTGCCCCCCACTGGCCGGCTTTTCCGCTGGGGCCGGGGAAAAAGGGAAAGCCCTGTTTTGGGGGCAAGCTTTGGCCCCTTTTTTCATCGCCTAACAGAAGGGGGGTTCTGGGGCCCGGGGCGGGCCCCCCCAAACCCAAAACTCCCCGCAAGAAAATTTCCCGGGCAGGAAAGGGAAATTTTAAAACCAAAAGGAGGCGAATTCCTTGCCCTTTTCGCAACCGGGGGCGAAGTCCCAAAACCAAATTAAAAAAGACCCAAAACCGAAAAGTCGATTTAAAAAAATTTTCGCTGAAGACCATTAAAAATACTAAAGGGGGGGAACAACACCTTCAAAAATTACAAACCCCAAACAGGCTGGAGAAGGGTGGAATTAAAAAAACCCCACAGATTCCCAAAGGATACATGCTACAACTTAGGGGCCAAAACACTTGGGTTTAAAAAAAAACCACCGAAAAAAGTCACAGACCAAATTCCCCTATCCCTTTCTTTTAACCCAAAACCTTACCCTTTAAAAATGCATCAAACCCCAAATTTAAAAAATGGGCCAAAAGCAGTAAGATTTAAACTAAAATTTTACTTAACTGGACATTGAATATCCCTGTCCCCGGAACGCAACATGAGCCCCAAACCGCCCCCAAACCCCCCGATTTAAAAAATGCTTGGGAAAAAGGGGTCCTTTGAAACCAACCCATTTAACCTTAGGGTTTGGAAAAACCCCTTTGGGGGACCCTTAAAAATTTTTTAATCTTTTTTACTTTTCCCGAAGCAGAATGACCCTTAAACCGTCTGACCCCCCAGATTAAAAAGTGGGTGGGAAAAAAGGGGTCTTTTAAAACCCCCATTTTAGTTTCACGGACATTTACTATACCTGTCCTGGGCCCCTAGCAAAGGCCCCAAAAATTGCCCCTGACCCCAGATTAAAAAAATTTCCGGAAAAAAAGGAAATCTTTTCAACCCCCCAATTTTTTTTTTCCAAATGGACATTGACCCCTTTTAAACCCGCCCCATACCAAAAGCAAGACCCCCAAACCTTTTTGACCCCCCAGAACACAAAAAAGGCACTATGCTATTTTGTCAGTGACTGTCATTTAGGTTTTAAAAAATTTTTGGTTTAAATGACATTTTTTTTCAAATTTTAATTTTTGGGAAGTTTTTTTTTTATAGTTTTTTCATTATTATCATTTTTGGGTTTTTTTTCAATTTTAAAAATAAAAAATAAAACCCCCCCCTGCAGTTTTTAAAAAATTTTTTTTCACGTGTAGATAATTAATTCGTCCCCCAACCCCAATTTAAATAATAAAAATTTTCCCAAAAAAATTTCCCCCAAAAAACTTCTTTGTTTTAGAAGACATTTTCCCTCCTGGCTTTTTTGGGGATGATTCACCAAACAAATTTAATTTGGTTTTATTTTTCATCCAAATCCCTTCAGTGATTTTGGGACAACCCCCTGGAATCAAATTATGAACCCATAGGAAAAACCCCTTCCCCGCCCCAGAAAAATTTTTAAACCTCAAATTTTTGGGCAAAAAATGTGTCCACCCCGGAGCCCTTTTTGGGCACTACCCTTTAAACCCACAGAAAAACCCCCTTTTTCAAAAACAGATTTTTTAAGGGGAAATTTGGGAAACTCTCCCCGATTGCCCCTAACAGGAAGCCATTTCTGCCGTCATCCATTTTGTTTTAAAACCCGGGGGCTAGCTGCCAAAGGGGCCCGGGGTTTTCAGTGGGTGCGGTGAAGCCCCCGACTTTCCCTTTTCCCTCAACTATTAACACAGAAAAATTTCCCCTTTTGACGCAGCAAAAGAAAACAGTCTGCAAGCAGAGGCGGAAAACGAATTTTGAGGTAAGACCCCCACCTACCTCATACACAGTCAAGAAACCCGGGTTCCCCTTGCCCTCCGTATTTAGTGGGGGACCAATTGAAACCCTTTAATTGGAAAAAGCTGGTGGTTTTACGTTCCTGTTCCACCCAGGGGCCCTTTTTTTTTGGGATTCTTTTTTTTCCGGGGTTTAAAATCAAGGGGCTGGAAAGGAAAAAGGTCCTGTTCTTTTTTCATCTGTCCTGGGTTTCCCCTACTCCATGGGCCTCTGAATAACCTACATCTGGGGCAAGTTCCCTTTCCTTTCCCTCCTTTGTACAAAATTTAAAGGGGGAAAATTTGAAAACCCCTATTTTGTACATGCAAGTTTTTTTTAGGTTTGTTTAAATTCTAGAAAACCACAAATTTTTTAAAAAATAGGGTTGGGAATCCCACCCACATCTTTGGTTTTTTCTTTTTTTTTAAAAAGTATTTTTAAAAATTTGGGTTTTTTCTCAATACATGGGGGTTTTCTAGCTATGTTAAAATCCCTTTCAAAAACCCAAATCATTTTGCCCCAAAATGTGGGCCATTTAACAGTGTCCTCCCTTTTTTTCCTTTTCTTTGGCAGCCCCCATCACCCTTGAGCCACTCCCTTTACAATTGTGAAAAAACAAAAAAGTCTGTTTTGAAACAAATTTTTTTAAATATACCTGTAAATAATTTCTGCCAAATTTCCCAAAACAACATGGAAACCCCAAAAAAAATTTTAAAATTGACTCCAGCCACGTTAAAAATTGGGGGAGGGGAAATGCCACGTAAAAACCACATTTCTGTTTCCCCAAAAGGGAAAATGATTAAACTGTAAACTCACAGCAACATGACCCCAAAACCATTGACAATCAAAAATTTTTAAAAATAAGTGAGTTAAATGGGAATACGGTTTTTTTCATGAAACCTTGCGTCCCTTTTTCAGTCCCCCCCAAAAGCAAAACAACTGTTTTGGGGGGCTGAGAAAAAAAATTGAAGTAAGAAATGATCATTTAAAAAAAAAAGTGTTTTAAGATACCATTTTTGTTTTTAAGGGAATTTGAAGTAAAACCTTAACCCCTTTTGGTGACCTCGGGCAATTTGGGGGCCCCAACATCAGAAAATCCATGCCTGATTTCATTTTTGATGGATGTCAAACGATCCACCCTTAACTGAGGAAAGCCCCATGCGTTTTCTGTTTAAAGACTCCTCCAGCTGTGCTGAAGGTCCCTCAGATAAAACCCCTGGGGTGCTGGACAGGACAACCCTCTATGGGGTGGCGACGGCTCGGGGCCAAATTTGCCATTTTGGGTACCCAGAAAAACTATTGGGGCCGGAACACATACAAAAAAAATTGGGGTTGAGACGCAGATAGTCGGCAAACCCTGAAACTTTTAAACTGGTCCCCTGTGGGGTTTTTGGGTGGGGTTTCCCTGGGATTTCTTGTGGGGTTTGGGGGGGGGTTGGGGAAATAAAGAAAATTTTCCCCCGAGGTCAAAACCCTTAGGCCCTTTTGCCAACCCCTTTCCCGCTGCTCCCCCCTACGGTACTTTTGGAAAACCCACTGCTGTCACGTCCTGACTTGTTTCCAAAAGTGATATTTGAAAAAACGGAAAAACAAAAACCCCAACAGATGTCTCCCGTTTGATCAATCAAACAAGGTCTTTCCCTTTTTTTTGCATTTTTTTTCTTTTATCTGGGGGGGGGAAAAGGAAAATGCTGAGTTTTTTTTTTTGGGATCCGGGGGTCCAAAGGGGGGGGCCACCCAATTAAAATGTTGTTTTTAATTTTTGGATGGGGCCCTTTAAAGCGGGGTCAAGTTGGAGGAAATGGAGCATCCAAGGGACTTTATGTAGGATGGAGCCTTTGATTACCCAAAGCCCCTGGGGCCCCAGGGGCACCAAACAAACTGATCCTCCACTTCCTCCTCCCCCTCAAAAATTCCCCCGCCAAAACCCCCTTTTCCCGGAAAGGGAAACCCTCCCGGGGAAGTCCCATGTCCCAGGAAATACCCCCCTGCTCCGCTTTTTAAAAACAGGGCCTGACTTGCCTCAGAAGATGCAAACCCCGAGAGCTGAGGCGGCCGGCCCTGCAAATAGCCCCTTTGGGCCCCGGGAAAACTTTTCCAATAAGACCGATTTAAAAATTTAAAAAATGTCCCGGGGCCCTTTTAAAATTCGACGGGAAAAAAAGGCCCCGTTGCCCCATCTGGTCCGTCTTTCCCCCTCCCGTCGCTGCTTTTGGGAACCTGATGCCCTTTAGAGTGTCCAAAAGATCGTTCCCAGAAACTAAAAATCACCACAAGGGTCAATCTGACAAGGGCATTGTCCCACTGACCAATTTTTGGGGGCTTCACAAAACTGGCAAGGGGTGGTTTAGACTCTTTCCCCCTGCCCCCACTCTCAGTGGCTCAAAAAACCCCAGTTCCGCATCCTGCTTGTCAGGGCCCTGTGGGCACTTCGTACTGCTTTAATGGCAAAAACCCTTTCTGCCACAATTGCTGGATCCCTGTGGAGGGTGGAATTCCAGCGTTTTGCCAGTTCCAAAAATGAGAAAAGGGTTTAAAGGGGAAAGGGCCCATCCTGGGCGGGTGCAACGCAGCCAGGCGGGAAAAGCAGGTGGGGAACGGCGGAAGGGGGCGAACCTCCAAAACCCGGAGCCTTCCTCACAGGGGAAGTCCAGACCCCCGGGTTTCGCTTTAAAATTTTTGGGGGACGAGGTTCAAGACAAATTTCCAGGGAAGGGATGTGCTCCAGCCCCAAAAAATCTTTTAAAGGGCCCGGGCCCGCAGATTTCGCCCGTTATCGCAAAACTAAACCCTTCCCCGGCCCCCAAGGTTTTTTTGTTTACCCGGCAAAACGCTCCGGGCCCGTTGCGGGGGGCCCCTCCACACTCCTTAACCCCGGGTGTGGACGGTCCTCCAAACAGAATTTAAATTTTAACAACGGCCTTGGTTTCTCTGGGCCCCCCTGATTTCCAACCCCGACAAACCCTTGGGGGGAAAGGGAACCCCCGCACCATCCCTGCGGTTTTTTAAAAGCGTGACTGAGCCCTTTGAGCCACCGTCACCACCAAGACATCCACCCAACTCACCCAGTGACCGGGGACAAGAGATAAAAGCCCGGCCCTTTGGGCCCTGCTTCTAGTCCCCTGTGTCGGTGGTCATTTGGAAATTTTTTTGGACACGAAGGGAACAAAAAGCACTTTAAAAATTTTAGGTGAAAACGTGGCCCCGGCCAGGGAAGGGGCGGCTTTCCAGGGAAATAAAAGCCTTTCTCCATCTGGTATTGGGGCAGGCAATTTCCATGAAAGTGGCGGAACCCATCTGGTCCACCAGACCCAAATGGCAAAATTTCCCAAACCCAAAAAAACCCCGGCAATGCCGACATTCGGCTTTTTGGGTTTGGGATGGGGTTTTTGTGGGTTTTAAAGTGTTTCCTTTTCTGCTCCCCAAAACCCGGAAGACAGAAAGGCTGGCTTTTCTAAAAACTTTGGCCCCCCCGTAAAGGCGTACAACCCTTGTCAAACCCGGGGGAAGGAGAGAAATGAGGAAAAGGGGGGGCCTTTTCTTTGGTTTTTTTCCCCGGTGGTAAATCGGGCCCACAGTGGAAAGGGGGGAAGCGGAGGCGATCCCTTTATTTTGCTCTGAGAGAAAATGGGGAGCTTTAGGGAACCCCTTTTGGGGTTTGCAGAAAGGGGGAGGAGGGGGAAAACAGAGGGTTTTTTGACCCGTGGTTTTGGGAAACCCGGGGGGCGGGTCCTTTCCCCTTTTTTTTGGGCCAAGTGTTTTTCCCCCCCCCATTTTTTAACTCATGCCCTTCACTGCAAAGGGGGACTAGACCCAAGTTTGGGTGGGGTTAAACACCAAAATTTTTTGCCTTCCCACTTATGCGTTTTACGGGAAAAGGGGACAAAAAAACAAAAACTGGCTGAACCCAGAGGGGGTTTTTTTTCAAAAAAAGGGCCCAGGCTTTTTGGGGGGTCCTGGAAAACCCTTTTTTATTTGGGGATAAGGGGAGGAGCGGGTTTTTCCCCCCTTTAAAAAACCCTGGGGGGGCGGAATCAAAATTTTAAGCGGACTTTTGCGACCGGGCCCCCCCCCCTTTTTTGGGGGCGCGACCCCCACTGACACACCCCCCCTCTCTTCCTCCCCGCCCCTTAAAGAAAGGCCCCCCTTTTGCAAGCAAAATTCCCGCTGGGGAAAACCCCCCGTTTGGATCCCCAATTCCATTAACCCTTCCAAACATCAAACCAAAAAAATTCAACACAGGGGACTTGGCGCCTGGAAAAAATTTTTAGCAAACCCCGGAAAAACTTTCGGGGTTACAAAGGGAAGAGGGGGTGCAAGGCTTTTTTCCCACTGGGCCCGGGAAAATTTTTTTACCCCCGATTGAAACCCCTTTCCTTTCTCCTCCTCCGGATTTGGGAACAGTAAAAATTTGGGGAAACAGAAACAGCCAAAATTTTAAACCCCCCTTTTTTTTTCTTTTGATCTTTTAAAAAATTCCTTCCTTTACCCCCCCAAACCCCCATTTTGTTCCCCTTAAAGGGGGTTTTTCAAAAAAATTGGGATTTAAACCAAAATTGGGGGGGTACAAAGAGTTTGACAAATTTGGGGTTTTCCCCCTTTGTTTTATGGTTGGGAAAGGCTTTTTGAGAAAGAACCCTTTTTTTTTCCGTGACCCGGGAGGAAGAGGAAAAAAAAACTGCTGGGGTGCAAATTTTCCCTTAACCACTGAAGAACAATTTTTTGGGGACGCTGTTCGTTTTTTTGAGGGTTCACAGGGGCCCCCGACCCCCCGATGACAGGCCCCGACCCGGGCCTGCAACCGACGATTCCCCTGGCCCTTTTTGGGGTTATCGCCACCCCTGGGAAAGGGGCAAACCTTTTTCCCCGAACCCCCTAAAAAACCCCCCAAATTTCCCCCACCCCCCCCTTTTTGCCCCGCTTACCCAAACCCGCATTTTTTGCTTTTCCCTTTTCAGAAAGAAAAAAAAATTTGAGGGAAGGGGAAAGGAAAAAATTTTTTTGGGAAATCCTCTTTTTAAAAAGAAAGGGAAAAAACAGCTATTTCCCCAAATTTCCCCAAAAACAAAAAAAAAATTGCTGTATTCCAAAAAAGTAAATGGGAAAAATGCCCCCCTAACAAAAAAAGCTTGGCCTGCATCAAAGTGAAAAAAAAAACCTTTTCTGAATTGGTTTTTACGGGATAATAAAAATAGTTTATTTTTTTCACCTAACAAAAACCCCGGCCGGGGGGACCCCAAAAAAAAAGCAGCATTTCACAAATTTTAAAAGGGAAAGGGGCCCCCCTAAACAACCCAAAGCTGGGCCTTTTGGGGCCCCAAAATGAAAAAACAAACCCTATCCTTTAAATTTTAAAATGGATTTGAAGGGGAGTTTTTTGGGACCAAAAAAATTAAACCCCGGGGAGTTTTCTAGAAAAAACCCCTATCCTAAATAAGTTCAGGGGCCCCCAAAAAACAAGTAAATTTTTTAACAGAAAACGGGTTTTAAAAAAGGGCCCTTGCCAAAGGGAATGCTAAAAAAAAGTCTTGGGCTGCACAATTTTCCATAAAACCCCTTAAAAAAAGCTTTCCGTTTCGCCCCGCCCCCCCCCCCCCCTCCCCGCCCCCGCTGTCCCCCGTGACTTTAAAAGGGGTAGATGCCCCCTTTAAAAATTTCCATCCTAAATACCTAAAATCTTTCAAAACTCAAAACCCAACCCAAGTTCTAATGTTTACAGCCCAAAAACATAGCTGTCCCGTGTGAACCCAAAAAGAAAAAATTTTCCCCTGACTGTTTGGGCAAAAGACCGAGCACACGTCTTTCCTTTTATGAAGACGCCCGACACACACTGAGGGAAGAAAGAAGGGCTGTTTTATTTTAACACCCGGTCAAAGTGATTTTTTCCAGCCAATCGCAAACCCTTTCACATCCCATCATTTACGGCGCACCCACAAACTCAGGCCCGCTCCCCATTCCCCTAAGCCCGATTTGCTGGGCGCCAAAAAAGACCCGGAATCCTGAAAAAGGCGCGAAAATTTAAAAGATTATGCCGGGAGATTTTAACCAAAAATTAAACGAGTGACGAAAAAACCGATCAACATAAAAACCGTGCCGATTTCAACTTTTTTTCGGTAATAATCCTCAACACTACCAAATTTCAGTTCCTGACAGGCAGACCTATTTTAAAGTTTGGTCTGTCTATCAAGGCCCTCGAAGTTTCCCCGTAGGAAAGAACGCATTTCGACGCGCCGATCTTCATACATGTCCCCCAATGTGTCATGAGAAAACAGTCTCTGAATCCCATGGATAGGTAAAAGTATCAAAAAGTTATTCTCACATAAAGTGATACATATCGGATTAAAAAACAAAATGGGGCTCTGTCAGGAAGGTCAAAACTGGCTGCGTCAGTAAGGGGTTTACTGAAATAATTCTAGTTGCCTGAAACCAGCACTAAAAGGAATTTACTGTATATGGACTTAAAGCTCACAGTGAAATCACTAATAAATGTGCATGCAGTAAGCCCTCTATGAACTGGGAATCTCTGTGCACACTGTACCCAGTGCTGTCTTATCCATTGAGCACACTACACAGTTGCCCAAGGACCTCACAAGCATAGTGGCCCCAGGTGGACTAATGTATCCTGAAAGTAAGGGTAGTTGCCCTGGATCTTTGGGATTTTATTTGCCTGAGCTTACGACATGCAAACAGTTATAAGCTATGGTGGATCAGGAAGCCATGCCTGACCCACTAATAAGGCTTGTAGGCCTTAGACTGCTAGGAAGGTGGTCAGTGTAAGGGGTCCAATGTAGCAGTGGATGAGTCATATATAATGCTGAGGAGGAGCCCTGCACCAGTCCACAAACCAATCTGGCCTTGGATGTGTTTCAGTTCTTTTTTAAGCCTGTGGCCTACAAAACGTCATAAGAGCATCCGCATATAGAGAGCATGATGCTTTCCCAGCATCCAACATCCTGCACTCAGCCTCCTCCAAGAAATCTGACTGCTTATGAAAGGAATGGGGGGAGAGAGAGAGAGAGAGAGAGAGAGAGAGAGAGAAAACTCTCTCTCTCTCTATTCCTTTCATAAGCAGCCAGATCTCTTGGAGGAGGCTCAGTGCAGGATGTGGTTTCTATTCCGATTAAATGTTCCACTATTTAGAATGGTGTATTACCTACCCATTCCTCTGTCTACCTCAGGCCCTGCATTCTACCTACCCTCTAGGACCCTGTACTGTATTGCCTGGGGGTCCATGATGCTGTTATAGCCCTGACTGTCCCACAACTTTTTAAATTTGTTAGAAAGGGATACATAAAATTCATTACAATAAAGATCCAGTAATCTTGTTTATCTATGTTCTTAAGTAGTTTTCAAACATTCTCACACAAACGTATTAAATCATAAAAAGTGTGTAAATAAGTGTAAATATGCCGTAAGGTTCTACATTTTACTAACACTTTCCCTTGCATTTATATCCTTTCCTACCCCTTGGTTAAGCTTCATGGGCATATGCCTATTTCAGCCATTATTGTTTATTTTATTCCTTTATAAAGCACCAACATATTCCACAGCGTTGTTCAGAGATTTTCATCACTATCAGTGGACCTGGTCCATTTAGGGCATACAATTTAAATTCCAATATTTCAATTCCATATCAGTGTGGTTTTGCAGTATGGGAGGAAATACAGGAAGACAAAGCAAACTCCATGCAGATTTTTCCATTATCACATTCAAGCCCCAGGACACCAGGGCTGCAATTTCTAACCACTGAGCTTTCTACTGCCTTGGTCCATACTATGTAACGTGTTTAAGAGTTACTTTATTATGTCTAATAGATTAAAAAAATGGCTACAATGGTGTAAATAGCCTTTGAATATTTCCTGCTGTGAAAGGGGCTTAGCTTTGTAGGATGGAAGAAAACTGTGGGCGACATGTCCCATTAGGACTGCACCATTTTTTGGGCTTATTTTGCACCAAAAAATTATTGACGCTGTATTCTCTATATAAATGAACCTTCATAATCAAAACTAGGCGCATATTATTCCAGGCATGATACTTTTGAGTGCGCCTAAAGTAGGCGCATCAAATATGCTATCAATGATATGCTATGCGCCTTTTTTTGGGAAACGTCTAAATTAGGTGCATTACATATGCTATACAAGGCATACCACACGGCAGATTTTTGACAGATTTATTTATTCAGGCGCATTATACACTCATTTATTGCGCCTTAAAACTGGCGTGGAAACGCTTATTTTCTGACATGTCACCCACGCGTATGTCCAGCCATCTGATGCTGCAATGTAGATAATGTCCTTTCACGACAAATAACAGTAAGCCTTCACAAAGTATGGGCAAGGATCTCATAAAAGCAAAGTATGATAGCTAAATTCTCATTTTTGAAAAGTGTTTAGACTAAGAATATATTGCCAAAATCTATTTAAAAGCCCAGCTGTATTGGGAAGGTAACCAGTAGAATCTCACCCTCCATTACCATTCAATTCATTGTCTATGTTGTAGAGATGTCAATCCCTTCAGCATAAACAATAAAAGAGTGTGCAGGGTTATCAAAGGCAATCTGAACTGATTTCTGTGTCATCACATTCTGTTATAGAAATGATGTGCTTCCATCTGGATTGCATGTTTGAGTTGAGCACTTTATCCTCAAAGCTTTGATTTAGCTGAAATACAGTTCAACAGATGTCACCTATTGTCATATACTTATATTCTGTGAAAGGTTCCAAATATCCCCAATCGTCTTGCTGCACCGCACAAAGAGAGTAAATAGCTGTAAGTAACTGCAACATATTTGGACTATTTAATGCAAATTGTGCAGAATAGAAAGATAAAGATAAAGAAAGATGTAACTAGGAAAAAAAAAGTAATACCAGATTGACTTTGTAATAGTTTATGGAGCAAAACATGTTTTATCTAAGTATTGCTTTCACTGACAGTAACAACCGCAAGGAAGTGCCGCTACTTCTTATATGCATCCACCACTGTTTCACATAAGCCCACAGCATCTCAATGACATTTATATCCTGGCTTTTACTTGGCCATTCATGAACTTCAATCTTCTGAGATGGCCTCACATTATCCTCAGGCATCCTCTGGTACAATGAAAAATTCATAGATTCTTTAAAGATTAGTTTTCCTTACGCAACAAAGCAGCCCCTAACCACAATGTCTCCACTGCCGTGCCGTACAGTTTGTATCAAGTTTATCTGGAGAAACTCTATTTGGCTTTTGACAAACATGTCTTTCGGTATTGAGGCCATCTTTAGTACCATCTTTGACATCTGACTCATCTGTCCAGAGGACTTTGTTCCAGGAGTCCTGATCTTTGTATAGATGATCAAGAATAAACCTTATGCCTTCTGTAATTTACTCTCTGGGCAGCAAAAGTTTTGTTTTTAGCACCTCCATGAACAGTGGTGCCTGAAAGTTTGTAGACCCTATGGTTCTGAAAAAATTTAATCTAAAAATACATTAGATTCTCCCACAAGTCCTAAAAAGTAGATAAAGGCAATCAAATGAAAAGAATTGAAAAGAGTCGAAAATTTTAGACTTGCCCCTTTGTTTATTGAGGTAAATGATCCAGCATGACATGTGTGACTGGCAAAAGTATGTGAACTTTTAGGATAAGGAGATAATTTGAAGGTGAAATTAGAGACCTAATATTTTCAATCAGTTGGAGGACAAATCAGGTGTGAGTGGGTTATCTGTTTTATTTAAAGAACGGGTATCTATTAAAATTTGATCTTCACAAAACATGTTTTTGGAAGTGTATGAGGCAAAAACAAAATGATATTTCTGAGGACCTCAGGTGAAGAGTTGTTGGTGCTCATCAGTAGGGATGAGCGATATTATTGACAAAAGTTGAAATCGGCACGGTTTTTACGTTTATCGGTGTTTCGGGATGATGCAATAGTTTACTTGAATATCGTAATGATAATCATTATGTTTACAATTGCCCATTTTTCAGTGCTTCCTGTAATTTTTGCATCCAGCCAATCAGCGAAGAGCATAGAGCACAGTGAGCTGGGTGCATGACATCATGATAGGGTGGTGTATGGATCTCATTGACTGCAAAAATCACATGACCTAATTTTATGTATACGACTCCATTTCCTGTTCAGCCTCATTTCTCACTGATCTCACTACAGAGCAACACGTCTCACTGCCCTTCCCAATAGCTGTCGTCACAGCTCAGAGAGACAGTCTTCTTTTATACAGAAAACCATCCTAGTAGTTGTGAAGCTTAGGATACAGTTAGATTAGAGAATTTAAGTTCTGATTTAGTTAGAGAGAAACTTGTAAAGAAATCTAGTGCTGTGTGCAGCCGGAAGGGGTGGGCCCGGGTGGAGGGGGGGGGGGGGTCGTTAAGGAAGGTTGATGATGTGCAGCCTAGTCTCTCCTGTCCTGAGCTCACATGGAAATAGAATTTTTTTTTAACACTTTGTGGCCAGCAGACCTCCCACCTGCGGTGAAATTGTCCCCTTTGTTTTGCATTTCTATTGGTGTCTGTGTGTCCCAATTTTTTGCCAATAGCCCCCTTGTACACAATTTGGGTTACAGATATTTTATAGTAACTCACGTCTGTTGCAGGTGGTGCCAAAACCGCCATATGTAATCTATATAACTTTTAAATAGTTCTATTCCACTCAGTGTGTCTCAGTTTGGTGCAAATCGTGCACTTGTACGCAAATTGGGTTACAGATATTTTATAGTAATTGATACATGTCAGCTTTGTAAAACCGCTATATCTCATTCATCTAGCTTTTCAATACTTGTATATTGCACTCTGTGCTTGTCATTTTTTGAAAAAATACCCCCCTTTTTCACAAAATTGGTTACAGATTTTTTATAGTAATGCCACCTGTTTTCTGTGGGCAGAAACCCCCAAACGTTGGCCCTGGGGGCAAAAAGTGATAGGGGTCTCCCGCCGTTCCCATGTGCCATTTTCCCAATACCGGTGTCCCCTTTTTTGTGTAAAGGGGGCCCCTTGAGCTGCTACGCTGTACCCGCTGGGCATGCCATCCTCTGTTTTCGGTTATTTATTGAACATAATGAAATTATTTTTTTATATGATTTTTTTTCTGTGACTACCTAAATTTATAGCCTAAATTCTTGCCAAAGAGGTAGCAAAATATCCAGGTTTTGTTGTGGAGTTAAATTTCCCCTTCCCTCACCTGTTTGGGTTTAAGAATGAAGCTGTTGTTCCTCTCCCATAGACTTTAATGGTCATCGGCGATAATCGGCTACCAACCATCGACATGATAATTGCCGATTTTGACTATCGACTCGATAACGATTGTTGACACAATCGCTCATCACTACTCATCAGACTGCAAGAGGTTACAAAACTATCTCTAAATAGTTTTAATGCAAAGTCAGGCAGATTGTCTACAAATGGAGACAATTCAAGACCTTTATAAGTTTCTCCAAAAGTGATTGAGGAACAAAGATTACAGCAAGAGTAAGGTGGGTTAAAAGGGAACCCAAGGTAACCTGTAAGCAACTTAAAGCCTTTCTGACTTAAAGGGGATTTATCGTTTGAGCTGCTCGTGCTGTTCTGCTAATTTTCTCAGATTTGAGTTTGAAATCCAGGGGCGTGTCTCTCCTCTCAGCAGGCCTGTCTCCCCTCCCACAAGGCGTGTCTCCCCTCACTGAAGAACTGTGACATCATCATTTTGTTTGAAGCAGGGGATGCAGAGGGTTGTCTGGATATAACAGCTCTGTAGCCTCCTGCCTGCTTATGTCTGCAGCCTTGAGGCTCCACAAGCTGCAGCAAGCACCTATTATATCTCTTAGTTTACACACTGAAAGCCAGCAGCTTTAACTTCTTTTCTAGTGGTATTCAACCACTAGAACAGGCAGAGACCTTTACTCAACTACAAGGCCAAATGTCAGCAATCTCTGCTTGCTGTCAGTGATATGAGTGAAAACAGTGGGGGTGGGGGGGAGAAGCAAATCATCTTTCAGAGAAGAACCTGCTTAACCTATAACTGCCTTGGGCTGATGGTGTAGCGGTAGAGTGTTGGTTTTACAACAAAGGGGTTTGGAGTTCTAGTCCCCTCACAGGGTTTATTCCCCCCCCCCCTAAATTCTACACATATGTAGAGAGACCTAAAATATATATGTCAATCTCTATAATGATATATATACACATACATAGCTCCCCTATATCAGAGCCAGCAGGCTCTGGTTTCACTATCGATTTTAACAGCTCAGAGGGGAGTAAACACAGAGTGTGCAGGCAGCCAATCACAGTGCAGGGGGCATAGCCATGACGTTTCCTGTCTAGGGGCATATCCCAACAGGCTGAATGAAATGTCAGCCAGCCAATCACAGTGCAGGGGGCGTGTCTAGGGCACAGGAATCAACCCGGGGGCGTTCTGACCCAGCAACAGCAGAAATAAAAGACAGATTTACAGCGACGCTGATATCTGCTAAACCAAGTGACAGAGGTAATGCAACCCAATTACAAAAGTACTTATTTTTACTGTCCCCATAATCTGAGACATGATCTTTGTAACGATAAAACCCCTTTAAGATAATGTTAACTCCTTCCCGACATAGGATGTACCGTATGTCATAGTGGGAAGTGCCTTCCCACAAATGGATACACTGGTACGTCCTGCATAGGCTGCAGGCTCACAAGTGGGCCCTGCATGATTGTGACATGGAAACAGGTGGTCCCATGCTGTACTCCGGCAACAGGTGATTAACCACTTAGCTAACGCGATCTATTATGATCAAACCCGGGCTAAACAAAGACGAAAAAGGGAACT
>JAODAL010045457.1:0-31914 GCA_025379985.1 Phyllomedusa bahiana
TTAAATATTACTCTAACTTACGGCCAATGTTCCCCAAAGCACCTCCCCATTGGGTGCACCCACCTAGCAAGATCGTACCAAGACAGAAGTCACCCATTTCTCCAAAAACCCAAACCCCTCTTTCTTACAACAATTTTTGAGCCACTTATTCACCTGTCTAATCTCCCGCTGCCTCTCTGGTTTTGGCCCTGGAACCATGAAAATATTTTCGAAAATATTACCTTGGGGGTCCTTTCCTTAGCTTTTGACCTGTCCCTGAAATAATTTTTTAAGGACACTCCACCTACCTCTAACTTTGCCCATTGGTGCCAATGTGCACCATGACAGCTGGATTCTCTCCAGCCCCACCCACTTTTTGCCCAACCCATCCGCGATATGTCGAACTCGGGCCTCAGGTAAACAAAATACTGTTCGATGATCTCAGTCTTTGTGGCAGATGCCCTTCGGGTCCTCTAATAATGTAGTCCCACTACTACACCTGTCTAGCCTCTCTGCACTCCTATTCCCCATCTTACTGGACCGACAGGGGGAGTGTCTTGCTGCAGCAATGCTATTTCTGAGCTGATACCCCCTCATTAGCCAATCTTGCAAATTTTTTGGGGGTCACCAGATCAGACAAAGCCTCCCTGACACTCTTCCCTCTCCCCTTCTTTCTGTTACCCACTAGCTGCCTCATGTTCCTGAACTTCCATGCTGCCATCCTCCCCAGCATCTACACTTGCGAGTGATTGCTCAGTGAGCAGCAAACTCGCTTCCAAGTTGGCAGTGGATCTCAGTGTTGCCACTTGCTCATTTAAATCCAGGATCCGGGCTTCTAAATGTGCAGTGTGCACACATCTTGCACAGCAGTATGGATCCTCGAACTGTTGGTCATACATTGCACAGGTTGTGCACTGAACTGCATTGTCAAACTTGGAACTCATGGGGATGTTACCAAAAAGATTTACGAATACAATTATAATACGCAGTACACGACTGTCCCCTCTAAACTCCCCAAATCTAAATATCCCTCAATCTTAAGTATTTAGGTAGGCAGACCTCCACTGGATAAGTTGGTAGGCTGGCCCCAGGTAGGTTGGTTGGTAGGCCCAAGTAAGGTCAATAAGTAGGCCACGGGTGGGGAGATAAATATCCCCCCGGTAGATAAATAAGCCCCAGTTAGGTAGGCTGTAGGTAGTGTTGGTGAGTCTGTTAGTTAGGCTGTAGGTAGGTGTTGGTAGGCCCCAGTTACATACGCTGGAGGTAGTCAGGGCTCACTTTATTCAGTATGCAGGTAGTCAGTGCCCCCTTTAGATAGTATGCCGGTAGTCAGGTCCCCCTTTACATAGTAGGGAAGTAGTCAGGGCCCCCTTTACATAGTAGACAGGTAGTCAGTGCCCGCTTTACATAATAAGCAGGTAGTTAGTGTCCCTTTACATAGTAAGCAGGTAGTCAGGGCCCCCTTTACGTAGTAGGCAGGTAGTCAGTGCCCCCTTTAGAAAGTATTTAGGTACTCACTGCTCCCTTTAGATAGTAGGCAGGTAGCCAAGGCCCCCTTTATACAGTAGGCAGGTAGACAGGGCCCCCTTTATATAGTAGCCAAGGCCCCCTTTATACAGAAGCCAGGGCCCCCTTTAGTTAGTAGCCAGGTCCCCCTTTATATAGTAGTCCGGGCCCCCTTTAAATAGTAGGCATGGCCCCCTTTATATAGTTTCCAGGGCCCCAGTAATATAGTTGCCAGGGCCCCCTTTATTTAATAGTCAGGGCCCCTTTTATATAGTAGCCAGGGTCCCTTTAATATAATAGCCAGGGCCCCGTTAATATAGTAGCCAATGCCCCCTTTAATATAGTAGCCAGGGCCCCTTTAACATAGTAGCCAGGGCCCCGTTTAATATAGTAGCCAGGGCCCCTTTAATATAGTAGCCAGGGCCCCCTTTAATATAGTAGCCAGGGCCCCCTTTAGTTAATAGTCAGGCCCCCCTTTCTTATATATAAAAAAAACAACTCACCTTTCTCCCGCTCCCGGATGCTCCGAGCTGCCCGCCGGCTTCTAGTGAGGCCCGGCATAGGCGGCGCGATGCTGTGACGTCATCGCTTGCCCTATGTCACCACTAGAGGCCGGCGCCTGGTAGGCTTAAGGCCAGACAGCGGAGTGCCGACAATAGCCCTCGACTCCTGGGCCCTGTCTCTGAATGCCCGGGACACAGGATGACAGGATGTGGCGACCGGGCCTGAGGATCCACCGACCTGGGGATCCATCGACTCCCCGGCGGACCAGTCCGAGCCTGTCAGTGATTGATAGTTACTATACACTGTGCTACGTAGATATCACTCTCTTCTATGTCACTATTCTTGCCCAGTGGACGCTGATCCCTCTCCTCGCAGCTCCCCCCCCCCTCCTCCCGATACAACTAAGGGCTTGTTCACACGACGTTTTTGTGATCCGGTTTACGGATCCGTTTTGCGGATCCGCAAAACGGAACTAGCCATTGTCAGTGTGATTAACATTGAGTTCAATGGCAAAAGCGCATCGCTGTTCTCACGGGAGATCGGCGCTGCGCTTTTGAGAGCTCTTCTGCACTGCGCTTTTCGCATCCGCTTTAAGAATTGACATGTCAATTCTTATTGCGGTTTACGCAAGTGAAAGCCCATAAGAGATAATGGGGCATGCTTCTGGCACCTGTCCAAAAGCGCTCCACACTCTGGGCACGTATCAGCTGTGCTTTGCATCCTGAAAGCGGATGCGAAAAGCGCAGTGAGTGGCTGCAGGTGGACCGCGGGACGGGGCGGCGGCAGCAGGTGGATCGCGGGACGGCGCGGCGGCAGCAGGTGGATCGCGGGATGGCGCGGCGGCAGCAGGTGGATCGCGGGACGGCGCGGCGGCTGCAGGTGGATCGCGGGACCGGATCGCTGGACGGCGCGGCGGCTGCAGGTGGATCCCGGGACCGGATCGCGGGACGGCGCGGCGGCAGCAGGTGGATCCCGGGACCGGATCGCGGGACGGCGCCGCGGCAGCAGGTGAGCTTGCGGACCAGTGAATGGAGCAGCGGTGCGGGCGGACCAGTGAAGGGAGCAGCGGTGCGGGTGGACCAGTGAATGGAGCAGCGGTGCGGGCGGACCAGTGACTAGTCTGCCCGCACCTCCAATGAATGGAAGGTGCGGGCAGACACACGAATGGAAGGTGCGGGCAGACACACGAATGGAAGGTGCGGGCAGACACACGAATGGAAGGTGCGGGCAGACACACGAATGGAAGGTGCGGGCAGACACACGAATGGAAGGTGCGGGCAGACGAATGAATGGAAGGTGCGGGCAGACGAATGAATGGAAGGTGCGGGCAGACACATGAATGGAAGGTGCGGGCAGACACATGAATGGAAGGTGCGGGCAGACACATGAATGGAAGGTGCGGGCAGACACATGAATAGAAGGTGCGGCAGCAACCAGGATGGGAGGTGCGGGCAGACACATGAATGGAAGGTGCGGGCAGACACATGAATAGAAGGTGCGGGCAGACACATGAATGGAAGGTGCGGGCAGACACATGAATGGAAGGTGCGGGCAGACACATGAATGGAAGTTGCGGGCAGACACATGAATAGAAGGTGCTGGCAGACACATGAATGGAAGGTGCGGCAGACACATGAATGGAAGATGCAGGCAGACACATGAATGGAAGGTGCGGGCAGACACATGAATGGAAGGTGCTGGCAGACACATGAATGGAAGGTGCGGCAGACACATGAATGGAAGGTGCGGGCAGACACATGAATGGAAGGTGCGGGCAGACACATGAATTGAAGTTGCGGGCAGACACATGAATTGAAGGTGCGGCAGACACATGAATGGAAGGTGTGGGCAGACACATGAATAGAAGGTGCTGGCAGACACATGAATGGACGGTGCGTGCAGACACATGAATGGAAGGTGCGGGCAGACACCTGAATGGAAGGTGCGGGCAGACACATGAATGGAAGGTGCGGGCAGACACTGAATGAAGTGGGGCAGACGAATGAATGAAGGTGCGAGACACATGAATGGAAGGTGCGGGCAGACACATGAATGGAAGGTGCTGGCAGACACATGAATGGAAGGTGCGGGCAGACACATGAATGGAAGGTGCGTGCAGACACATGAATGGAAGGTGCGGGCAGACACATGAATGGAAGGTGCGGGCAGACACATGAATGGAAGGTGCGGGCAGACACAGGACTGGAAGGTGCGGGCAGACACATGACTGGAAGGTGCGGGCAGACACATGAATGGAAGGTGCGGGCAGACGAATGAATGGAAGGTGCGGGCAGACACATGAATGGAAGGTGCTGGCAGACACATGAATGGAAGGTGCTGACAGACACATGAATGGAAGGTGCGGGCAGACGATAATGAAGGTGGAAGTGAGCGGGCAGACACACGAATGGAAGGTGCGGGCAGACACATGAATGGAAGGTGCGGCAGACACATGAATGGAAGTGCTGGCAGACACATGAATGGAAGGTGCGGCAGACACATGATGGAGGTGCGGGCAGACACACGAATGGAAGGTGCGGGCAGACAAAAGAATGGAAGGTGCGGGCAGACAAACGAATGGAAGGTGCGGGCAGACACACGAATGGAAGGAGCGGGCAGACACAACAATGGCAGGGGCGGGCAGACACATGAATGGAAGTGCGGCAGACACATGAATGGAAGGTGCGGGCAGACACATGAATGGAAGGTGCGGGCAGACACATGAATGGACGGTGCGGGCAGACACATGAATGAAAGATGCGGGCAGACAAATGAATGGAAGGTGCGGGCAGACACATGAATGGAAGGTGCGGGCAGACACATGAATGGAAGGTGCGGGCAGACACATGAATGGAAGGTGCGGGCAGACACATGAATGGAAGGTGCGGGCAGACACATGAATGGAAGGTGCGGGCAGACACAAGAATGGAAGGTGCGGGCAGACGAATGAATGGAAGGTGCGGGCAGACGAATGAATGGAAGGTGCGGGCAGACACATGAATGGAAGGTGCGGGCAGACACATGAATGGAAGTGTCAGGCAGACACACGAATGGAAGGTGCGGGCAGACACACGAATGGAAGGTGCGGGCAGACACACGAATGGAAGGTGCGGGCAGACGAATGAATGGAAGGTGCGGGCAGACGAATGAATGGAAGGTGCGGGCAGACGAATGAATGGAAGGTGCGGGCAGACGAATGAATGGAAGGTGCGGGCAGACGAATGAATGGAAGGTGCGGGCAGACGAATGAATGGAAGGTGCGGGCAGACACACGAATGGAAGGTGCGGGCAGACACACGAATGGAAGGTGCGGGCAGACACACGAATGGAAGGTGCGGCAGAGAATGAATGGAAGGTGCGGGCAGACGAATGAATGGAAGGTGCGGGCAGACACATGAATGGAAGGTGCGGGCAGACCCATGAATGGAAGGTGCGGGCAGACACACGAATGGAAGGTGCGGGCAGACACACGAATGGAAGGTGCGGGCAGACGAATGAATGGAAGGTGCGGGCAGACACACGAATGGAAGGTGCGGGCAGACACACGAATGGAAGGTGCGGGCAGACACACGAATGGAAGGTGCGGGCAGACGAATGAATGGAAGGTGCGGGCAGACACACGAATGGAAGGTGCGGGCAGACACACGAATGGAAGGTGCGGGCAGACACACGAATGGAAGGTGCGGGCAGACACACGAATGGAAGGTGCGGGCAGACACACGAATGGAAGGTGCGGGCAGACACATGAATGGAAGGTGCGGGCAGACACATGAATAGAAGGTGCGGGCAGACGAATGAGTGGACGAGAGAGAGAGAGATTGATTGATTCTAAAAACGCATCCGGAAAGCTCTTGCGTAAAACGCAAGTGAAAAAGCATTGAAAACGGATCCAAATAAAGTATCAACTGCTGCGTTTTGCGGATCTGCTTTCCGGATGCGCTTTTCAACTGTCAAAAACGGATCGGTAAAAAGGATCCAAAACGTCGTGTGAACAAGCCCTAAGAGAACTTAATGTTATTTGCTTTGTCCAAGTCTATCTACAATATTTGTCTTTAATTGTAGGTTGTAGTAAATTGGCATGGCTGTCCATCACTGGTTCATTACATACGCCTGCACCACATTTGCATCACCATCTCCGGGCTGGGATAACAGTGGCGTCTAGTGGCTGCTGTAACTAACAATCAAAGCTTAATAACTGAGCTTTCTGCACCGATACCTACTCTCTCCAGTATCTTTTCTAAAGCCTTGAGCAAAGACGACATCTAGTGGAGGCTTGAGTCCTCACAATTGAATATTTTCAATCCTTGTAACCATTCCAGATTTCTTTACTGTAAAATGCAAAACAGTGACATGTAGTAGAGGCTCAGGTCTTTAGAGCTGCTATTTCCAACTCATCTAACCATTTTTAACCTCCTCAACTACAAACTTAAAAACAGCAATACGCATACTCTGACAAGTCACTCCTACTTATCTGGATATTTTGCACTCCTATTCATGATGGATGCTTAATCCCAAACACATGCATGTCTGGTAACTAATAAATTTTATCTCTCTCTTCCGTTTTATCTACAATGGACAAACACCTACAAAGTCCTTACATTCAACTCCTGCAAAGACAAACCCGATACTCTGAAGTTTTTTCTTCTCCAAAACCAAACACGATGAGATATAAGCCACCGAAAGAGAAGTCAAACTTTAAACCAAATGCATCCAAAACCCCTCCTGTGGATGCATCCACGCTGCCATGGTCCGGGCTGCTGCGTCTGCTCTGAGCACCCACCGAGGGACTGGTAATTTCCTCAGTGGGCCCTGAGTTACAGCACCGACCTGTGGCACAGCTACAGGGGCCACAGCAGTTGCATTTGCGGCCGGACTGCTGAGCCAGACGGTCCATGGGCCTCCCTTACCACACAACTGAATTGCTGGGTCACATAGACCCAGTGTTGCAGAAATCACAGCTGCTGCCTGCACCATGATCCTGCAAAGACAAACCTGATACTCTCAAGTTTCCTCTTCTCCAAAACCAAGCACAACGAGTTATAAACTACCGAAAGACAAATCAAACTCCAAACCAAACACATCCAAAACCACTCCTGTGCACGCATTCAGGCCACAATGGTCCGGTTAGCTGTGCCGGCTCTGAGCACCCATCGGGGGGCCGGTGATTTCCCCAGTGGGCGACGAGCTCTGGGGCAGTTGCATGGGCCGCAACAGTCGCACTTGCGACCGCGTCCCATCGACCCAGCGATGCAGAAATCACAGCTGCTGCCTGCATCGTGCTCAGGCAGAACAGCCTGGATCTTCTGATCCTTGCCATTCAGCCCCCTGGAGGTTGCGGCGCAAGTGGTGCAATGTAATTATGTAATCGTGCCGCCTGCTTCACTAGGCCATAAGCCTAAGCATAGGCTTAAAAACGATATTTGGTTCTGCACATCCAAAAAACTTTTTTGAAATGAGCGTAGGTGCACATTGGTGTGGCAGTACTATACAAACACAATCCAATATCAGCAGCACACTATTAACACTAAAAAACTATCAAAATGCACATAGGAATTTTTGGAAAAGCATTTCTGCTACTTAGGATACATGAAAAATTTTAGGTTCTTAGTTCACATTTTTTATCAGAACTGCTTAATCCCACCTCCACCCACCTGCACAGGTTTTTAAATAAATGCAGAGTACCTTGTAGCTGGACCTTCTCTCCCTGAAGTGTGGAGATCTGAACAGGCCCTAAGAAAGGTAACGTTAGTGTAGGTTTCCACCTATACTGAGGTCCCCTTGCTGATTGGGAGGTGGGCTTAAGCAGTTTTGATCAAAAATGTAAACAATGAACCTCAAAAATGTTTCATGTATCCTAAGTAGCAGAAATGCTTTTCCAAAAATTCCCATGTGCCTTTTGATAGTTTTTTAGTGTTAATAGTGTGATATTGGATTGTGCATGCATATGCTTAATTCTAGTGGATGCCGGAAGTTGCGTCCGAAGCAGGCGTCGTGATGATGTCACGACGCCCCCTCCGTACTTAGAGAAGAGGGCGGAAAGGTAATAGGTGAGTTTTATTTATTTATTAATAGGGGTTCCTGTCTATCTACCTAATTGCGGCGTTGGCACTATTTATCTAATTACTGGGAGGGAACCCTGTCTATCTACCTAATGACTGGGAGGAAGCCTTGTTTATCTAACTAATTACTGGGACGGTCCTGTCTACCTAGCTAACAACTGGGGATGGCCCTGTCTATCCACCTAACTACTGGGAGGAGGCCTTGTTTATCTACCTAATTACTGGGAAGAGGCCATGTCTACCTGCCTAATTAATAGGGGAGGCCTTGTCTACCTATGCCCTGTTTACCTACATAATTACTGGGGGGAGGCCCTGTCTACCTACCTAATTACTGGGAAGAGGCCATGTCTACCTGCCTAATTAACGGGGGAGGCCCTGTCTACCTACGCCCTGTTAACCTACATAATTACTGGGGAGAGGCCCTGTCTACCTGCCTAATTAATGGGGAGAGGCCCTGTAAACCTGCCACATCACTAGGGCCATCATGTCTACCTGCCTAATTAATGGGGGGAGGCCCTGTCTACCTACATAATTACTGACTGGAGACCCTGTCTACCTATCTAACTACTGAAGGAAGGCCCTATCTACCTACCTAACTACTGGAGGGAGAACCTGTCTAAATATTCAATTAGTGGGGGGAGGCCCTTTCTATCTACTTAACTATTAAAGGGAGGCCCTGTCTACCTATCTAATTAGGAAGGGGAGGCCCTGTTTAGCTACCTAATTAGTGAGGGGAGGCCCTGTCTGCCTACCTAATTACTCAGGGGAGGCCCTGTCTACCTATCTAATTAATGGTGGAAGGCCCTGTTTACCTACCTAATTAATGGGGGGAGGCTCTGTTTACCTACCTAATTACTGGGGGTAGGCCCTGTCTGCCTACCTAATTATTTGTGGAGAGGCCATGTCGACCTACCTAACTACTCGGGGGGTCTATGTAACTACTGTCATAATGGGTGGAGCTTTATTCCTATCTATTGGGGGTCCTATACACCTTACTGTGAGGGGGTTCTATATACCTACCTACTGAGGGGACTCTATATACCTATCTACCTACTGAAAGAGTTCATATAGGAAAGAGGTGGGCGCCCGGGGTAGCAGAGGTGGGCGATCGCCTAGGAAACCTACCTCTGCCTATCCCTAAGGGGCGCAGCAGATGCCCCCCCCGCCCCGAACGTCGCTGGCCCCAAAGGCCGCTCCCGGGGGCCTAAAAGCGCCGGCGGTCTCTTTGAGCGCTTCTGCGGAGAAGAGAGCGAGCGCCTCCTGCTCCGCAACAGTGTGGGACCCCGCTCCCCGGGAGGATCGCTGGATCTGGCAGCGTCGCGATGAAGTGATGTCATCACACGAGCCCTGTCCTCGGCGGTCACAGCCGTGGCGCCCGGGGAGCTGCCGGAGGAGTGCGCGGCTGAAGAGGACAGAAGAGGACGCGCGGCCCGGGAAAGCAGGTAAGTAATAATTTTGTTATTTTTAATGCCTCCTGTGTGCCCCTATATACTGCCTGTGGCCCCTATAATCCCTCCCCTGTGTGCCCCCAATAACTGCCTGTGGCCCCTATAATGCCTGCCTGTTTGCCCCCTATATACTGCCTGTGGCCCCTATAATGCCTGCCTGTGGCCCCCCTATATACTGCCTGTGACCCCTATATTGCCTGCCTGTGTGCCCCCTATAATACCTGCCTGTGTACCCCCTATATACTGCCTGGGGCCCCTATAAAGCCTGCCTGTGTGCCACCTATATACTGCCTGGGGCCCCTATAATGCCTGCCTGTGTGCCCCCTATATACTGCCTGTGTGCCCCCCTATATGCTGCCTGTGGCCCCTATAATGCCTGCCTGTGTGGCCCCATATACTGCGTTGTGGCCCCTATAATGCCTGCCTGTGTGCCCCCTATATACTGCCTGTGGCCCCTATAAATGCCTGCCTGTGGCCCCCATATATACTGCCTGTGTACCCCCTATATACTGCCTGTGGCCCCTATAATGCCTGCCTGGTGCCCCCTTTTAAAACTGCCTGTGGCCCCTATAATGCCTGCCTTGTTGCCCCCTCACTACTGCCTGTGGCCCCTATAATGCCTGCCTGTGTCCCCCTATATAACTGCCTGTGCCCCTATAATGCCTGCCTGCGGCCCCATACCCTTTGCCATGGCCCCCAATGCCTGCCTTTGGCCCCTATATGCCTGCCTATGGCCCCATACGCCTGCCTGTGGCCCCTATATGCCTGCTGGTGCCCCTATACGCCTGCCTGTGGCCCCTATATGCCTGTCTGAGCCCCCATACACCTGCCTGTGGCCCTCATACGCCTGCCTGTGGCCCCTATATGCCTGCTGGGGCCCCCATACGCCTGCCTGTGGCCCCCATACACCTACCTGTGGCCCCTATATGCCTGCCTGTGGCCCCCATACGCCTGCCTGTGGCCCCCATATGCCTGCCTGAGCCCCTATATGCCAGCCTGTGGCCCCCATACCCCCTGCCTGACCCCTATATGGCTGCTTGACCCCCTAAAAAACGCCTGCCTGAGCCCCCATATGCCTGCCTGTGGCCTCTAGCTATATACCTCCTTGTGCCCCTATATACCTGCCTGAGCCCCTATACTATATAACCTCCGAGTGACCCTATATCTATAAAACCTGCCTGAGTGCCCCTATATCTAAAATACCTGCCTGAGAGTGACCCTATGCCCTATATACCTGCCTGAGAGTGACCCTAAAACTATATACCTGCCTGAGTGCCCCTATATTAAAATACCTACATGTCTAAGGGACAATATACATATATTTGCCTGACTGAAGGGCAAAATCAAATATACCTGGCTAACTGAGGGACTTATATACCTATAATTTAAGGAGTTGCTGGAAAATGTGAGGATTCTAAGATATTTGTTTCCAAATCTGCAGGGACGAGTCCCTGGCTGGGAGCAATCAGCATGAAGTGTGAACCGATGGAGAAGAAAAGGGAAGGTGAACGACACTGATCAAAATGATGTCTCCGATGAGTCCCCTAAATGTAACTGCATTTTAATCCCTTATATTTCTGCAGAGCGTCTAAAATACAACTAGTAAACTACCCCTCTATGGTCACTGTATGGCTGTGGTATATGTAATCAGACCTGTGTACAGCTGATAAATCACATTGGGGTCCCGTTTGGGGCAGGGTCTGGCAGGATTATTTGATCCTTAAGTAGTAATAGTTTTTGGGGCTTGGTTTTGTAGGAGGGTTTTTTAGTAACAATCATTCTCTGGTAGATTTGCTCCATGTATCGGTGGATTATTCGGTGACTGTTATTTAGGGGTTTTACACTGTCATACGGAGGTGAGAGGTTTTAAAAAAGCAAACTTATCATCGCTGATTTTCATTGTGCAGTGACTGCTGAGGAGATGGACGGGAGCTATGTGGAATATGCAGAAAATTAGTGACAGGACCTGGCGCAGGGGTGAGAGGAACTAGTGTGGGGAGGGGCATTTTGAGGATGAGGGGGCGCCATTGGCTGTACTTGCCTAGGGCACCAAAATGCCTTGTCCCAGCCATGCATATAGGTACCTAATCGGGGACTATATACCGCCCTACATACTGTGGGGACCTTTAAATTAATCTATTCACTGAGAGGGCCTATATACCCACTGAGGGGCTATGTAATTGGGGATTATATACCTAATAACCTACTGAATTAATCTGTAAACATACTGAGGGGGCCTATTTACCTACATTCTGAGGGTACCTATACCTACTGTCACGGATGCCCCTGCGACCCTCGTCCCGGGTCGCGGGCGCATCCGCGCCCCCTTGCCGTGCGGCGCCCCATCCCGCATGTCGGGTCGGAGGTCCGCTCGCTCCCCCGCCGGTGCTCAGGTCCTCTTACCCTACCACGCTCCTGCTCTGTCCGTCTCTGTCCCGTGTCGCGCGCTCCCCTCCACCCCCCTAGGTCGCACGCGCGCCGGCAGTATTGAATTTAATGGGACAGTGCGCTGGTAATTGGTCATTGCCGGACGCTGCCCCTATTTAAGCTGGCCTCTGCCTGGTAACCTTGCCGGATCTTTAGTGCCCATTGCCTATTGTGAAAGCGTTCCAGAAGCCTTGTCTTGATTACCGTTTACCGAACCGCTTGCCTACATTTACTGACCACAAATCTCTGCCGCCTGCCCCGACCTTCCTGCCTGTCCCCAACTACGAGCCTGCCTGACAAATCTGTACCTCGCCTACCCTTGGCCGCCACCGCAAGCAAGTTCCGCCAGTGGAAGCGACCTGGTAGACTCCCGCCGCAGCAAGTCCATTCTGCTTTGCGGCGGGCTCTGGTGAATACCGGGACCTACTTAGACTCCGCTCCCTGGTGTGAGCTTCCACCATCGCTTGCGGTGGTCCAGCGGATCCACTACTGCAGACCGTTACACCTACTTACTGTGGATGACTTATATACTTACCTACCTACTGAGTCTCATGTATAGCTACCTAACGGAGGCCTCTTATCTGACTTTCTTTAAATTCTAATTTATAGGGTCTAACGTACCTAAAAGGAGCATCTACCTATGTGCCTGCCTACTATATGGGGTGTGTACCTACCTACCACAAATGGGGGCCCTAAAACCTTCTGGGGGCACTTTCGCTGTTTGGGGTACAATTACGGTGAGGGGTAGCAAAATGAGTGCTACTACCATTTGAGGCACTATGGATGAAGAGTTTGCACAGAAGTGGGAATTAAAAGGGAACTGCTGGAAGAGAGAGTATAAGATGTTTGTTTGGTAAATTCTACAGGAATCAGTAGTGGTGGGAGAAGACATCATTGCATTCTGGCCCGGAGGGAGAAAAAATGGAAAGAGAACAACTCATTGAGAAGAGAACGACTCATCAGAGAAGATGACATGGAGGTTTGGCTGGATGGAAAAAAAAGAAGAAGAGAACAACTCTCATCAGAGATACCATCTCCAGTGAGTCCCTGATGTCAGGGGTTATTTTGCTTCTGTGTTGGATCAGTGCTGTATTCACTGCCATGTGATGCGACCTGAGCTGGTGTCTGACCACCATGTGGTCTCTATATGATGGTGTTGTAGGTTATATCATTGCTTGTATAGTGGAAGTGTACACTTGTCCCTGTTTGTAAAAGGAGTTCACTCCAGTTCGTCAAAGCACCAAAGATGCCATTGTGTACTGATCTAATATGACAAGTTAACGGAGTATGGTGTTGACACAATGTGACAGGTGGCTAGGAAGTGGATCCTTTGGACCACTGCAAGAGGTGGTACAAGCCACGTCAGGGAAAGGAGTCTAAGCAGCCTCCTGGTTTTTACCAGAACTAGAGACTACCAGGTCGCTGCCCCTAACAAGACTTGCTTGCTGTGGCAGCCAGGGTAAAGCGTAGTACAAGATCGGCAGGCAAACTCATAGTTGGGGACAGGCCGAAAGGTCAGGCAGCAGATAAACATGGTCAGTGGACGGAGTCAAGGGTCAAGATACACAGCAAAACAGGAACACTAATGGAATGTTCTCTAGACGGCTCAGGGCAAAATAGTTCTGGCAAGGCAGGAAGGAAGGTGCCAGAATATATAGGGTCAGCACCTTGTACCCAGCCAACAGAGATACCCAAGGGAGCAGGAACGCAGCGAGGTGAGAAGAGAGCAGGGGAAACTGACAGGGACACGGGTGCACCCATGGCCTGAAGTGCGTGTCGTGGTACCACCCGTGACACGCAACTTTGTTGTTTAGAGATCCCTCTTCTTAGCTGTTGTATTGTCTTTCCAACATAAAGTTTGGGACAGCTACATTGAGCCGCATATACCACACCAGATGTCAATTAATTAACTATCTAATGGTATATTGTCTCTGATCTACAGGATTCACAAAAACTTTTTGTAGTGGGCATAAATTGACAAAAAGTATATCTGCCCCATGGATGTGAGTCCAAAATGGAAGTTTAAGCCTGGGAGTTATTCTAGAAGTTGCATGATGACTATGTACCAGAAATTCACAAAGACTTTTCCCTTATCAATATGTGAGATTAGGGTATTCAGTTGTAAAATTCTGCAATTGTGGATCCAAACTCAATAAACTCCAATATTTTTTTAGAACCCTAAGAACTTGACAATTACTGCTGTCAAAAGTACCAATATACTGTATAGGATTTCTTTTGATAGTGCTGTTATTATCAGTCAAAAGATCATGTCTCTTTGTAATCCTGGCCCTGGTATATGCTTGATGTAAAACCCTCTTCAGGTATCCCTTCATATGAAATTTCTGACATTCTCCCTCAAAAGCTCTACAATTAGAGCAATTTCTCTTTGCTCTAAGGTATTGGCCTATTGGAATATCATTCTTTACAGGGGCAGGATGGAAATTGTCCCAATGTAATAAATTATTCATAGAAGTGGACTTCCTAAATATCTCAGTTTGGATACTACCATCAGTCTCCAGGGAAATCCATAAATCCAAAAAGGAAATATGATTCTTATGAATTTCAGCGGTGACTCTCATACCAATATGATTAGTGTTAAGTATCTCCAGAAAATCATAAAAAGTTGATGAGTTCCCATCCCAAAGGATGAGGACATCATCAAAATATCTGCCCCAAAATGATATGTGATTGGTAAAATAAGAAAGATCCTCAGAAATCACAACAGTATCCTCCTACCAATCTAAAAACACATTTTTGTAAGTAGGTGCACAGTTTGTACCCATAGCAGTACCAGTAACTTGATGATTCTATTTATTGTCAGACAAAAAATAATTTTGGATTAACAAAAATTAAAAGAGTGACAGAGCAAAAGAATTGTTCAACTGAAAATAAGTGCCCTTTGTGTTGAGAAAGTGTTTACCGCTGAGATCCCAAGTTCATGTTCAATGTTAGTATAATGGGACTCATCATCCAAACTCACTATTAAGGTCATGGGGGTGACATGTATATCCTGAAGTTTGACAACAGTGTCCTTAGTATCCTTCAAAAAAGAAGGTAAGATATCCACGTATCCACAAAAGGGGCCAAAATTTCATTGACATATTGGATTATACCCTGTGTAAGGCACTTATTTCCAGACACATTAGGCCTACTGGGGACAGGATGACAATTATTGTGTACTTTTGTCAATGAATAAAATGTCACTATCGTTGGATTAGCATTAAAGAGGTATCTTAATTCCCCAGCAGTAATTAGCTCATTATTTTTAGCCTCCATCAATAGTGTTCTAAGCTCAAAAACAAATACAAATGTTGGTTTACCTTTAAACACAGAGTAAGTATTTTTTGTCATTGAGTAGGCACAAACACATATAAACATAATACTGTCTATCCATCAAAACAATATTCCTACCTTTATCAGATGGTTTACATTCTAGGTTTTCTTCATATGTCAAATTTGCATGTTTGACCCCATCATTAGTTCTTTTCCTTTTTTAGGTCATTGCTAACCATCTTGATAACAGCGTCAATGTTATCGGACTTTGAGAAAGGTGGGATAGATAGTGACTTTGGTTTCAGAGATGAAAAGGGAGGTTGTACACTAGATATACCCAATTCACTCTCAGTTTCCAAATCTTACAAAGTTCTGATTGTCTGCTGCTCCAAGGTCAACATTTGTCTACTATCACTGATTGTTGTTGTATGATATTTGTTTGATGCCAACTTACTGGCAAACAGATTTACATATTTAATCCAATTAAATTCATCAGAGAGGTAGGTATATCATGTCAATTTGAGTTGGATTTAAATTAATAGATAAAAGATTAAACATCTGTAATAAATCTTCACTTTTTTCATACCTTATTTGCTGTGATACCCCCACCATTCTCTGTCTCTCAGTTGGATATTTGTCTGACTTAAAAAAGGTGTACTTGTTGGTAAAGTCATCATGTCAATTTGCACAATCCCCTCTGTGTTGGGGGTATTTTGTGACATTTTCATCATAGGTAAGGATACCAATGATGATGTATGCAAACATGCAGAATCCTCGCTAAAGCACTCTTGTTTATAGGGCATGGTAATTGTTATCCTGTATATGAGTTATTCCTATTATAATTATAGTTAGTCTTTTTTTATTTTTTAAAATATATTTTATTTGGTACAACACATAGAAAAAAACAAGAATACCAAACCATTAGTGTTGAGCGATTATTATCGACAAAGTTGAAATTGGCACAGTTTTTATGGTGATCGGATTTTTTTAGATCATGTGATAATTTAGGTTAAAATCTGTGCATCATCTATTAAGATCGCGCCTTTTTCGGCGCTTCCTGTAATTTTGGCGGTCAGCAAATCAGATTACAGAATAGAGCAGGGTGAGATGTGTGTGTGACGTCATGACTGGGATGTGTATGGTTGCGATTGGCTGGAAAAATCACATGACCTCATTTTACATAGAACAGCGTTTCCTGTTCAGCCTCAGTGTCTCTCAGCGTCTCAGAGCAGAAGGACGTGCGCTCTGCTTGTGTCCAAACAGCTCAGCGAAATTAATCTATTTCTTCACAGAGAAAGCTCTACTGTTAGCTGTGATCCTTACAATTTAGTTAGATTAGAGATTGGAAGATTTTATATAGTTAAGTAGAGAATTTTAAAGGAGCAGCTACTGCTGTAAAGTCACGGGGGGGAGCAGAGGGGGGCCCCCGTGGGCGAACACAGACAAGCTCTATAAAGAATACTGGATAAAGTTCACCAAGACTTAGTGTAAACATTGCAATAGCTTTATTATTAACAGTTTTCTATTGAAATATTTCCTGGATATTGGGCAGCCTGAACTTATAGGATACACATCTTTTCTAGTAACTGCAGGTCTCTTTGTTAGATGCAAAACTCCACTTTTATTATCAGTATACAATTTCAATAGGTGTTCATTTTCAATTTGCCCATTCCCACTTTTGTTGATATAGCCACCTTGCACTTAAATTTGAATCCAGCAATTTTATAGTCCCACAGGTGAATTGAAAGGTGCCAAAAATATCTTGTTATTATACGAATAGTCAACTCTATAAAGAAACTGATAAAGTTCACCAAGACTTAGTGTAGACATTGCAATAGCTTTATTATAACATTTTCTATTGAATATTTCCTGGATATTGGGCAGCCTGAACTTATAGGATACACATCTTTTCTAGTAACTGCAGGTCTCTTTGTTAGATGCAAAACTCCACTTTTATTATCATATACATTTCAGATAGGTGTTCATTTTCAATTTTGCCCATTCCACCTTGTTGATATATCCACCTTGTACTTAAATTAGAATCCAGCAAGTCAGCACAGGTTGCTAGGTGCCAAAAAATACCTTGTAATATCCGAATAAATTTCAGATACGTGTTTTTTTACTTTGGCGCACTACAGCTTTGTTCATTGAGGCACCTTGCACTTAAATGTGAATACTGCAATTTTTTAGTCACCACAGGTGAATTGATAGTGCCAAAAAATACCTTTTATTATCCGAAAACATTTCAGATACGTTTTTTTTTCACTTTGGCGCAGGCCAGCTTTGTTGATAGATCTACTTTGCAGTTATATTTGAATCCAGCAATTTTGTTTTGATTTGGGGGATTTGAATACTGTGATTTGCCATCTTTTAATAAGAGACTTTCCAAAACTCTTCCATACCTTCTCAAATTTGTATATTTCTGAACATGGAGCGAAATTCAGGTGGTAAGCGAGCAAAGAGGGGGTAGGACATGGAGGTAGAGTACGAGAGAAGGTGCTCCTTCCAGTGCTGGGAACAACCACCATGCCAGCGGATCTCAGTTGCAGACCGTCAGGCCGTCATCGCTGGTCAGGGCCCGTGAATCTAAGTAACGAACATCGTCGCCAATCTAGTCCTTCAGTTGGTTAATGCAACCTGCATCCAGCAGTCTTACCTCCTCGTCCTCCCAGTCACGGCCACAAATGTCGTCATCAGCATCACCAGCATCCGTCCAACATGAACAGCCCAAATGTCAACTCGTGTACCCACCACTGTGGATAATCCATTTTCTGAAGACCTCTTTGATGACAAAATGCGGTTGGGGTCAGAAGGCATGTTAAAAGATCAAGAGGCCAAAGAGGATGATTTTCTCTTGCTCTGACGCCCATTTACTGATGCCATCAAGGAGGAGAAGGAAGCCGGTCAATCGGCAAAAATCCCGGCCGTCAGCAACGCCTTGCAGTCCCTCTTGCTTGGAGCCCACAGCTCCTGGATGCAGAATGTCAGGACGACAAAGTCACCTGTGTTGATGATGATGATGACGACATTGCGATCCAACGGGTCTTGTTTCAGCAGAATTGCTTGCGAGCCGCTTATCACTGGACGAGGAGGGAAGACGATGGGGTAGTCTCAGTACGGGATTCCGCCTCAAAAAGGGAGAAGCGTCGCAGAGTCCGCTGAATTATTCCCCAGCCTTGGTCAGCGCAAATCCCGCTCCTCGCTATCGCCGTCAAAAAGGTCCCAGGAACCTCTCAAGCCTGGGCCTCTTTGACCACCTCTGATTCACCCAGCATGTCATATGCCGCCTTTGCCGTAAATGCATAAGTAGAGGCAAGAACCTGGTGGTTAACCACCACCAACAATGTCTATCACATGCAGCGAATGGGCATGAGTTGAACATGGAGCAACACTGGCCAAAAACGGCCATGACCGACGCCGGGGCCTCAACCACTGTCACACTACACCCTCTGTCTCGCCTCCTCCTCCTCCGTCACCACCAAGCAATCCTCAGCTGCCCATGTCTCTCAGAGTCATGATCAGGGATCAGCCTCCGCTTCAGCCTCCACCGTCGCCCTGAGTAACCACCAGCACCACCAGAGACCCATCCTACCACCTTCTCCATCCGCCAGTTTGACGACCTGCACGCCGTACAGGCCAGCGGGCAGTCTAGCAGCCATCCTTCTGTCTTCCAGGTTTGGGAGCAGAAGAAACACTTTAACCCCAAACCTTCCCCAAAGCCAAAAGCCTGAATATCGGCAATTGCCAGGCTTTTGGCCTTTGGAAATGTTTCCTTTCCGTCTGGTGGACACAGATGGGTTCTGCCACGTCATGGCCCACTTGCCGCCCCCAAACCAGATGCCCGAGCAGCATTTCTTTTGCCAGAAAAAGCCGTCCCTGCCCTGGCCGAGCCACGTGTCATCTTAAAATTTCAAGCGCGTTGTCTGCATCTGTGTCCGGAAAAGTCCCTCTGACCACCACACATGGACTAGTAAGCACGGCCAAGGCCGCTATATCTCTGTGACAGCCACTGGGTGACTGGGTGGATTGTCTCTGGGGGTGACGGTGGCTCTCAGGCTCGGCGCACGCTCTTCAATACGCAGGGATGGTGCGGGTGTCTTTCTCCCCCAAGGTCCTCTGGAGGCATCAAGGCCCAAGAAACCAGGGCCGTGTTGAAATTAATCTGTCTTGGAGACCGTCCACACACAGGTCAGAGCTGTGGACGGCTCTCCGCAACGAGACCGAGGCGCTGGCTGGTGCCAAGAACCTTGTGCCAGGAAAGGTGTGTGCGATATACGGGCGAAATCTCTTTGGTCCAGCCCTTAAGATTGGTAGGCTGGAGAACGTCCCTTGCCTGGCACATGTCATGAACCTTGTCATCCAGAAATTTCTTAAAGAGCTACCGGGTCTGGACTGCCTGCTGAGGAAGCTCGAAGACTAAGTATCGCCACTTCCGCCGTTCGCAAGACCCTGCTTCGTCCCGCCTGCTGCGTTGCAGCGTCAGCTCGGCCTCCCCCGTCAACCGTACTCTTGTTGACGTGGCAACATGCGGGAATTCCACCCTCCAAATGCTCCCGCGATTGTGGCAGCAGCGCATGCCATTACGCAGTACGAAGTGACACATGCCTGACAAGGCCACGGTGCGGACTCGGTGTGTTGAGCCTCCGAGAGTGAGGCAGGGTTGAAAGAGCTCTGCACCATCCTTGGCCAGTTTTTGAAGAAGCCACCACAATGGTCAGTGCGGACAAATGCCCTTGTCAGCATGAGCATTGTGTGGACTTAATAGTTCTGGTACGATCGTTAGAACCAATCTGAAACAACAGGTCCCCGCCACGAACGGAGGAGGAGACGGGCACAGATGCAGACACGGAGCCTTTCTCTCCGTCAAATCCCGACATGGCCCGACCGTTCACACCAATTTCATCGGTCTTCATTAGCAGTGGTTCGGGGTCCAGAGCTAGTGCAATGGTGGCGCACAGCTCCTCAAGGTTCATCATCTCAGCAAAGTCAAGCTGTGATTGAAGCTGTGCCGGAGGCAGCGTAGGAGGAGAGGTATTACCTAGACACTCGATGTTACCGACGGTCCCTGCCCTTGGAAAGAGGTTGGCGCGAATTTGAAGGCGGAGAGGAAGATGAGGAAGATCAGTTTTTTTTTTGCTAGTGCCCCTCGACCCAGAGGCTTGGGAATTCAAGGCTCCATCCTCTCACATGAGTGCTTGGATGCTCCATTCCTCCAACATGAGCCACGCATTAAGGCCATCAAAATGATATAACAGTTAACGTGTGGCCACCCTCCTGGATCCCCGTACAAAACAAAACTCAGCACTTTCCTTCCACCCAACCCAATAGAGAGTAAAACGCAGGAAATGGAGACCTTGCTGATTGATCAACTAGAGACATCTGTTTGCGTCCTGCTTCACGTTCCCAAATGTCACGGTATAACAACATCAGCGACGTGACAGCAGTAGAGTGCCAGTAGGCGTAGCGGCAGAGCAGGCAAGGGGCAGAAGCCTAATGGGTTTACCACTGGCAATCTTTGTTTAACCACCTCACCCAACGCATGCAATGCAGGGCACACATCCATACACACATAGATCAGCTAAGATCATGGTGCACGACTATCTGCGTCTCAACACCGATGTTTTTGTATGTGTTTTCCGGACCCAATAGACTTCTGGTATCCAAAATGGACGAAAGGCCCGAGCTGGCCTCGTCACGCCATAGAGGGCGTTGTCCCTGCCACAGCAGCCCGCCAGCGTCCCATATCTGAGGCGGACGCCGTACACAGATGAGGAGTCATTACAGACAAACGATCCGGCTTTCCACAGAAAAGTGGATCGTTGACTTTCATCAAGAATGAAATAAGGCATGATCTCTGATGATGTTGTGGCCACCAATTGGCCGAGGGTCACCGATTAGTTGCCGGTCTAGTTCACATTCCTTTTCAATCAGAAATGGTCCCTCTTTGAAACTTTTTTTTTAAAATGATCATTTCTTACGCAATTTTTATTCTCTTTTCCCAACAAGTTCATTTTGCTGGGTTTTGCTGTGAGGAGACTGTAAAAGACACCAAGGTTTCATGACAAGCACGTAATTCCATTTACTCACTTATCTTAAAAGTTTTACGCATTGGTCAAATGGTTTTTAGTCATGTTGCCTGTGAGATACAGCAATAATATATGGTCTTTTGGAACAGGAAATGTGGCTTTAAGTGGCATTTCTCCCTCACAATTTTTTAATAGTGGCTGAGAAGTCATATTTAAATTTTTTGGTCAGTAGCTGTGAGAACACAGCAATAATCTTGGTCCTTTTGGAACAAAATGTGGCTTTAAGTGCACTTCTCCCTCACAATTTTTTAATAGTGGCTGAGAAGTCATATTTATAATTTTTTGGGGTCATGTAGTTTGTGAGATACAGCAATAATCATGGTCCTCTTGGGAACAGAAATGTGGCTTCTAAGTGGCATTTCTCCCTCCACATTTTTAACATGGGCTGAGAATCTTTTTAAATAATTTTTTTTGGGTCATGCGCATTGAAAGTGCAGCAATACTACAGGTCCTAAAAATAAAAAATTTTTTGTTTTCTAACCAGCATTTGTTCCCATCACATTGTCCAAAGTGGGCTCAAGGGTCTTTCTTTGGAATTTTTGGGGCATTTTGCTTTAAAATGCAAGCTATACTACGGTCCTATTATAAAAAAAATGTGTTTCTCTACAGACATTTGGTTTCTTCAACCAAATGTCCAAATGGCTCAAGGGTCATGCTTTGAATTTTTGGGCTTTTGCTTTGAAATGCAGCTAACTACAGGTCCTATTATAAAAAATGTTGTTTCTAACAGACATTTGTTCTTCACAATTGTCAGAGTGGCTCAGGGTGATGGTTCTGTCAGAAACAGGAATATGTAGGACACTAATTCATGGACACATATTCAAAATGACTTGTTTTGCAAGATCATTAACATAGCTATCAATCCTGTATTGAGACAACCCATTTAATACAATTAAAAAAAGAGAAACAAAGACATGGTGGGATTCCATCCTATTTTAAAAATGTGTTTTCTAGAATTAAACTACTAAAAACTTGCATGTACAAAATAGCTGGTAAAAAAATTCCTCTGAATTGTACAAGGGAGGTACAGGAAAACTTGACCAGATGTAGGTTATTCAGAGGACATGGAGTATGGAGCACGGACAGAGAACAAAATACAGAGACAATTTCCTCCAGCACGTTGAGTAAAATGAGAAAAAGAATGCCAAGAAAAAGGGCACCTGGGTGGAACAGGAGCGTTAACCACCAGTATTTCCAAGTGAAGCTCAATTGGTCCGCACTCATACGGAGGGGCAAGCGCTACCCAGTTTTAATTGTCTGACTGTTTTAATGGAACTGGGTCTCTACACTTCGTCCCACTCTGCTTCAACGACAATTTTCGTTGAGCTCATTCGGGCAAACTTTTTTAACCAGTGGGTTCAACCACTGTAATGGCCTTCTGCTGTGACAGGACAGGTATAGTCAATGTCCAGTTCAACTAAAATGGTGGTTGAAAGACTCCTTTTTCCGGCACTTTTTAATCTGGGGTCAGACAGGTTTAATGGTCATACTGCGGTCCAGGACAGGTATAGTCAATGTCCAGTTCAACTAAAAAAGGTGGTTGAAAGACTCCTTTTTCCGGCACTTTTTAATCTGTGGTCAGACAGGTTTAAGGGTCATGCTGCGGTCCAAATACAGGTTTGTCAATGTCCAGTTAAACTAAAATGGTGGTTGAAAGACTCCTTTTTCCGTCACTTTTTAATCTGGGGGTTAGACAGGTTTTTAAAGGTCATACTGCGGTCCAGGACAGTTCTAGTCAATGTCCAGTTCAACTAAAAGGTGGTTCAAAGACTACTTTTTTCGGCACTTTTTAATCTGTGGGTCATGCAGGTTTTTAGGGTCATGCTGCGTTCCGGACAGGGAATTTTAAATGTCCAGTTCAAGTAAAATGATGGTTCAATATAATTGCCTTCTGGCACTTTTTAAATTTTGGGGGTGATGCAGGTTTAAGGGTCATGCTGTGGTACAAGACAGGGATTAGTGAATGGTGTGTTTTTTTTTTTCTGTGGCTTTTAAAACGTAATGTTGTGCCTAAGATGTAGCAGGTATCCATTTGACTGTTGGGGGATGTTAATTTTCCAGCTTCTCCAGCCCTGTTTGGGTGTAGGAATGAAGGTGTTGTTGCTCTCCCATAGACTTTAATGGTCATCGCTCAAAAATCGACTGCTCACTATCGAAAAACCTTATCGATGGTGGCCGACTATCGACTATCGCCCGATGTCCATAGCCAACGTAATCGCTCAACACTAGTGCTGAGTAATAAATTGGAGCTATACAAATAGGGATTATTACCTAATCTTTCTTTCTTATGTCACTTGCAGCTTCTCCCTCCTACCCTACTGAAAAGCTGTAAACTGTCAGAGAGATGGCCAAGGCCAAAGGACTCCTGGAGCAGGATTATGATATCGCAGTCACCCGCATACAGAAACTGTAATAGTGAGTCCAAAAGCAGTGTCTGAGAGAGGAGTATTTCACTCCCCCTGGAGAAGGGCTTCTACTCCAAGACTGCGTACCATCTGAGTCCCTGACTTAGAAAACAGAGATTGAAATAGTAAGAATGGCCTACCTACATTGTGAATTCAAGAATGTGTCTACTTGTGAGAACCCCGAAGTATTCTGCATGTGTACAATTGTTACTTGTGACTTCCATGCTTCAAGTGCCTAAACTGAGTAAAGTGATTATGCATACAAAGGACTGTGTGCATATTTCTTGCCGCACTTCTGTGATGTAGCCACCACCAGGCCACGGGCAATAACAACATGAGGCTGTAGAGGTCACCTTACTGCTTACCATGGGTAAAAGGGGTAGTCTTCTCTCGTTGATTATCTTTAAACATGTAGGCAAAGATAAATAAGGATTAACTAATACATTTCTGTTACAATTTTGCTTCATTTCATAATTAGAGCAGTTCTGATCTCCTGCTTGTTTACGAAAGCTTCCCTAGATTATCGACTACCTCTCTATGGTGACCTCACTCCCTGCTATTTCTTAGTAGGAGAAAGCTTGCTTTTCAGTCTCTCATCTTATCTTTCTACTGAGAAAAACTTTAACCCTTACAATTACTGACCTGTAAGAAACCTTGTACTACCCTGTCAGGTCTGCAGAGCACATATCTGTGTATTTACAGTGCCTTGCGAAAGTATTTGGCCTGCTTGAACTTTTCAACCTTTTGCTACATTTCAGGCTTCAAACATAAAGATATAAAATTTAAATTTTTTAGTGAAGAATCAACAACAAGTGGGACACAAATGTGATGTGGAATGAAATTTATTGGATATTTTAAACTTTTGTAAAAATAAAAAAAATAAAAAATGGGGTGTGCAAAATTATTCGCCCCTTAAGTTAACACTTTGTAGCGCCACATTTTGCTGCGATTACACCTGCTTGGTCACTTGGGGTATGTCAGGTAGAAAAGCAGGCCCAAACCATGATGCAGCCACCACATGTGTGACAGTGGGGATGGTGTGTTCAGGGTGATGAGCTGTGTTGCTTTTATGCCAAACATATCGTTTTGCATTGTGGCCAAAAAGTTTGATTTTGGTTTCATCTGAGCAGAGCCCCTTCTTCCACATGTTTGGTGTCTTCCAGGTGGCTTGTGGCAAACTTTACACCAGACTTTTTATGGATATCTTTGAGAAATGGCTTTCTTCTGGTCACTCTTTTAAAGGCCAGATTTGTGCAGTGTACGACTGATTGTTGTCCTATGGAAAGACTCTCCCACCTCAGCTGTAGATCTTTGCAGTTAATCCAGAGTGATCATGGGTCTCTTGGCTGCATCTCTGATCAGTCTTCTCCTTGTTTGAGATGAAAGTTTAGAGGGACGGCCGGGTCTTGGTAGATTTGCAGTGGTTCGATACTCCTTCCATTTCAATATGATCGTTTGCACAATGCTCCTTGGGATGTTTAAAGTTTGGGAAATCTTTTTGTATCCAAATCCGGCTTTACATTTCTCCACAACAGTATCACGGACCTGCCTGGTGAGTTCCTTGGTCTTCATGATGCTCTCTGCGCTTTAAATAGAACCCTGAGACTATCACAGAGCAGGTGCATTTATACGGAGACTTGATTACACGCAGGTGGATTATATTTATCATCATAAGTCATTTAGGACAACATTGGATCATTCAGAGATCATTCTGAAAGTAAAGGGGCCTAATAATTTTGCACACACCGCTTTTCAGTTTTTTATTTTTTTTACAAAAGTTTAAAATATCCAATACATTTTGTTCCACTTCTCTATTGTGTCCCACTTGTTGTTGATTCTTAGCTAGTAATGATAGTCTATGGGCCGGCGAGGTGCCGGCCCCCCGCTCCCGCCCCGCCCCCTTCCATATGGCGTAATTGCGCCCCGCAATTAAGCCGTGTGAACATAGCCCGTGTTAGACTAGAGTGCCTGAGGCCCAGAGGACTTAATTCTACGGGCCCACCCCAAAGCTACTTTACTCTGCCTCCCTGCCTTTGTCACCTGTGTGGTGCCCCCGCCCAGTCTCGCTTCAATTTACAGACTGGTGTGATGACATCATCACACTAACCTGTAATCAAGATTGGGCACTGGGTCTTCTGAGTCTTCCTTAAAAGTGTGTTGCCAGGACTGAGTTACGTACCTCCTTATCAGCATGGGAGTAGAATATAAACAAATCACGCTGAGTCCTGAACGCTGCTAGTGAGAGAGGGAGGGGGGTGAGCAAGGAGTGAGGAATAAGGGAGCGTCTCAAAACTTAACTCAAATAATAACTTTATAACAGTTGATTCTCTATACAGCAGACACAGGATCATACACTGCACTTTCTCCCCAGCCCCTTGAAGCTCATTCATTTTCCCTGTCATCAGATAAGAAGTGTTTCACGCAAGCGCGGCCAGATCAGCTCCTCTGGTCGTGTCTAATGCAAACTTTCAGGTAAGTAAAGGGGATTGAGAAATGCTGTAGCTTTCACAGGCTTCACTTTTTGTAATCACATATATTTAGAATAGTGTTTAAATACCCATTTTGGAGGATCCCACGTCAACATTACATCGTGGCAAAACCCCTTTAACCTAGTTGCATCAGGACACCGGGTGGTAAACATAAAAAGTCTAAAATATATAGGTCTCCCTCCCCGAATAATACATATGATATGAATAAAAATATATAAAAAAGAGTATAAACAGAAAGTACTAGGTATAAAACCACTAAATAATGGTGATACATTTACCAAATAACATCGCTACACAAAACCAGAATCCAAAAGCCAATTTTACCAATGATGCCACTAAGAGAAAATACTGCCACATCATGACCACATATCACCACAACATAATGACTGAATGATACCACTTGTGTACATCATGACCGTAGCTCAGATCAAGACACCCAGTGCTTTGAACTTTGTATAGACTTTTGCTACATATGTAAACAACATCCAAGAGGACCAAAACGTCCTGCTTTACAGTGATTGTTGCTTATGCTCTTTATACACTCACCGGCCACTTTATTAGGTACACCTGTCCAACTGCTCGTTAACACTTAATTTCTAATCAGCCAATCACATGGCGGCAACTCAGTGCATTTAGGCATGTAGACATGGTCAAGACAATCTCCTGCAGTTCAAACCGAGCATCAGTATGGGGAAGAAAGGTGATTTGAGTGCCTTTGAACGTGGCATGGGTTGTTGGCGCCAGAAGGGCTGGTCTGAGTATTTCAGAAACTGCTGATCTCCTGGGATTTTCACGCACAACCATCTCTAGGTTTACAGAGAATGGTCCGAAAAAGAAAAACATCCAGTGAGCGGCAGTCCTGTGGGCGGAAATGCCTTGTTGATGCCAGAGGTCAAAGGAGAATTGGGCAGACTGGTTCGAGCTGATAGAAAGGCAACAGTGACTCAAATAGCCACCCGTTACAACCAAGGTAGGCAGAAGAGCATCTCTGAACGCACAGTACGGCGAACTTTGAGGCAGATGGGCTACAGCAGCAAAAGACCACACCGGGTGCCACTCCTTTCAGCTAAGAACAGGAAACTGAGGCTCCAATTTGCCCAAGCTCATCGAAATTGGACAGTAGAAGATTGGAAAAACGTTGCCTGGTCTGATGAGTCTCGATTTCTGCTGCGACATTCGGATGGTAGGGTCAGAATTTGGCGTCAACATACATGAAAGCATGGATCCATCCTGCCTTGTATCAACGGTTCAGGCTGGTTGGTGGTGGTTGTCATGGTGTGGGAATATTTTCTTGGCACTCTTTGGGCCCCTTGGTACCAATTGAGCATCGTTGCAACACCTTGTTGAATCTATGCCACGAAGAATTGAGGCAGTTCTGAAGGCAAAAGGGGGTCCAACCCGTTACTAGCATGGTGTACCTAATAAAGTGGCCGGTGAGGGTATATGCGGAATGATATAATGGATATCTCATGAAAATTGAGAAGTGCAGTTGATGTTTTAAACTTACATTGAATTGAAATATTCTTTAAATGGTGCTCATTACACTTTTTTGGTGCATTTATATGGTTTATATCTCCTTTATTCTGACTTTATCCCTTTATTCTTTTGAACTTCCCGGCTACAAATAGTTTGGAAAACGCTCCTTTTGTCGTTATATATACATACAATGCTAAGATAAAGATTTTTAAATATTGTTTTACAATATTTTGATTTTATTCCATTGAATGTTATGCAATTTAATCCACCCTTAAGGCATTTCACAGAACATCTTACATTACCTAAACTTTAAAGTTTTAGACTGGATATAAACTCCAACAACAGTAAAAAAGAAACATTTAATAAAGCTTGGTCATGCAGGCAGGAATAACACTTCATTGGTCACATGCGGAGCCAACATTCCAATATAGAGCAAAACTGCTCTGCCAGCGGATATGTGGTTCTGCTGCTTCTGCATCCAAATGCTTTTATAATACCCAGTAAACATTTCAACTTTGGAGGTGAAGGAAAGGAAATTTAATACGAAGTCTAAGTAATGTATATTACTTTGAACCCTACAAACAATTGAAAACATAAGTAATCAAATAGTTATTTCCATCTTATAAAGTGATGGCATACCACTAGAACATACCAACACTTTCTACATGGTGGCGATCAACTTTTGAGGTGCTGCTCCCTCTTCTCCGACTTTCCCTGTACAGAGGTGCCCTGGGTGTCTAATGTGCATGGAACTGCATTACAACTCCCTTTGGTTTGCAGCCGTCTTGAGGTTCCCCGAAGAGCTGGTGGCCAGGAGCACAGCTTTGCAGATAAAAGCTTAAAGCTAGACACAGCGCTAAATCAGCATTGTAGCCCCCTTTTATCAGGATCAGTAACATTTCAGATGTCAAACCTTCATCAATTGTCAAGTGATAGAAAAATCCTAACAATGTTATCTCTTTATCAGATAGGCAGAACCTTTTAAAGGTCTTCTCCTCTAGGCAACCCTCATGAGAGCTGCCTGTCCTGGGTTTGACTACTGAGATCTCCAGCTTATTTTGATGGATGAAGCTGCATGACCATCCATTTCAAGAAACTTCAGAGGCTTTATTTCAGCTAACATCTAACCTTACAGGTCTTTGTTTAGAGATTTGTATTGATATAATTTAATCACTTTTATTGCTACATCACAATGCAAAAGGAAAAGTTAGTCAGCTATTTCTAGTAAATCTGAAAGGACTGGACAGGTGTAAATCTGTTGTGATTGCAATGCAAAAGCACTGTTTATTTCCTACGTTACAAGTCAGTACGGTTATCTGGTTTGCAGCTGACGATTTCATTAATTTTATGTCCCTATGATCAAGGTGTGCTATTTCTCTCTAAATTTAGAAACCAAGGGGGACATGTCTGAAAACTTTTCTTGTTGGCCATAGCAACCAATCAGAGCTCCCCTTTCATTTCATATAGTGCTCTGAATAAATGAAAGAGGAGCTCTTATTGGTTTCTATGGGCAACAAGAAAAGTTTTAGACCAAGACAGTTTTCAGACATGTCCCCCAAAATTCCTTCTATATCCTGAGCATATACATTTGTTTTCAGAATCCCCTAAGCTTCTTTAGTGGATGTCATTGTTCAATGTTTCTTCTTGAGGAGAAGGTTCATCTAAAGTTAGAACTATCTTCCACAAAAGCTAGCATGCATTTTATGTATGTATATATATATATATATTTGGGACCCAATTATAAGTCCCATGTGGCCACCAAGAACTTTGGTTAAAAGTTTCTTTTGACAAGTCTGCTTCTTGTGTTGGTGGTCTCTTCCAATTAGTTGCTCATCTACATCGTATCACCTCTCATCTAAAGCCAACCCTTAATTTACATATTTGCAGGGCCTCCATCTCTTGCTCTGAATTGCATTTACAGCCAAGTTTATCTTCAGCACTAAATGTTGCCAATTTGGAGGTTGCTGTACCTGAACCTTCGGAAGGGCATTGAACCTAAGAATGGAATGTAAGTTTCTGTTGAAGATATTACTGCTTTTTTATGCGGGAATACCATGCTAACTTTTCTTCTAGAACCTATATTTTTAATGTTGACAATACCTCTAAGAGTCTCTAATTAATTATGACTGATGACGTTATGGTGCCACTTTTTAATCACCTCCCACCACTGTCCAGAAATGTTGCTAAAGCAACAGGAGTTTATCATTCAAACCAGCTTAAAGTAGATACATTTCGCCTTGACCAGGCCACTCCAGTTCTCCCAACGGGAACTTACCAACATGAACATTCTGCTTTATCCACCAGAAGCATGATACAGAGGAGGAGTGGCTGAGCAGAATAATATATAGATTTGTGGGAGAAGATACCATATAACTTGAAACATATAGACCAAAATCCCTCTTTTTATGCTAAGTAGTCCGGTCGGTTTTGTCCTTCTCTGTATAAGCAAGTGATGACTAGTGGAGAGGATGGGGGTGATTGTTATTTCACGGTAGCCCTTCTCACCCAACACTCTCTTGGGACTGCTGCAGATAGGAGAGATGATGGTGGTATTGCTCTACGTTCTCCAGGTTACACTCTTGTCTCTGCTGTTGTTAACCCTTTCATTGCCTGTTGATGCTAAATGAGCATGTCCATGATGTTGGTGCAGCAAAAACAACAAGTAGGACACAATGGAAAATAACAGCTTCCCTTTACTTCAAGTTGGGTGACACACCTGAAATAGCCTCTTCCAAGTAGTTACAATCCAACAGCCTGTGAGCCTATAAGGATGATTCTTAACTCGATTGGGTAAATCAAGCAAATATCCTTTCTGCAGGAGCTGTAGAGTCTAACCCCATGCGGCCTGGGACCTTCTTAGAGTAAAATGGTGGGTTGAGCTAGACCTGAGGATATCTAGATCTCAACTGATGGTGAGGAAAGTGTTCTACTTATTTTAACCCACATATACTACCACCAAATATGAATCCAATCCTTATGGCTATCAGGTCTCTCCTTCCCTTAACAAGTCTAGCAGCAGATTACTTCTTCAGGAATAGAAGTAAGGACTTGCTGTGTTCTTCTCTGGACCAAGGGCCAGGGAAGGTCTGTTTAAGTTACATGAAGCTTCCTGTTCTTACTCCATCTCAGAACTCCCTAAAAAACTAACTACTTATATAAACTGTAGTCTCACCCAGTTACCATAACAATAAACCTTGCTTCAGGCTTTCAAAATAATTGGCCTTGTTGTGGCAGATTCAACCTGATAGCATGAAATTGCAGTGATCCTGAAGGTAATTCAATCACAAAAACACTGTAACGTCAAACAAAAAGAAAGAAGAAAATCAGATAGGCAACCATACCGCATGAAATTTCTGGGATACCACACATGCATACATGTCAATCACTGTTAAGGACCACCCATTGGACTCCTAATGCAAAAACAAGCAGAGTTTTAAATTAAGAACATTCAACATACACTGAATTTTTTCCCACAAAACTAGATATTAATTTGCTTAACTTCTTCCCTATAACATGAGATGCCTACAAATCGGACACCATATTTAATGTGACAAGTTGCTTTTACAGTATCAAAGCAAACACAAAAGGGCAAAGAGATGTGGCTAAGGGATGAACATTCACACCAAGATTGATCCTGATGCAGTGACTGTATAGGTCTTTCCAACCTCTGACCGAAGTCAGCATGGAAGCCTACAATATGGCTGGAGAATATTACCTGCAGTTGCAGAAGAAAGAACAGTTCTGCTTTAATACCGTGCACACAACAAATTAATAAATTAGCAGTTCTGTTCTTTCAATGTAAGCTTTGGGCAGAATAGAATTGAATTGCTGTGTTTCATTCAAAGACCAGACTAAATTGCTAAGTAGTATGAATTAAGCAATGCTGCAGGAAAATGTGTTTTATCTGTTCAATTTTTCATGACTCTTAATGATGTTCTCATCTGCACTTCACAATATTGAGAAATAAATGGATAAAAGGTACAGGATTCAAGAATTCTATATCTTCTGTGAATGAGGTGGAGTACAATCATGGAACAGTTGGAGCATTTATTTCTGTTTAATATGCATGATCATTACTTCCCTGCTTCTGGGCTACATAAACAACTTTTGGACAAAACCCCACATTTAAAGGGAATGTGTCATCAAAAAATGACTTATTGTTTAACTCACGTTTTTATGTTAAACACATTTTTAAAAAATGTTTATGGTTATTCTTTCTTTAATTTTCCATATCACTATCAATATTTTTTTAATAATTCTTA
>JAODAL010045458.1:0-31914 GCA_025379985.1 Phyllomedusa bahiana
TTTCCCCAAAGGCAGGATCGGACAGCACACGTGCATCCGGGTCACTGGCTCATACACAGAAAGCTCGGGGGCACTAGGTCCCCGGGCTGATTGGGGGCAGCCCCCCCCCCGGCTCTGTCGGGTCACCGGGTGTTCTGATCACCCGACAGAGCAGGGAAACCCTTGCGGTGACGCACCGCCGCAATCAAAGGGTTAAAGCACCGGGGTGCAGGGGTTTCCCTGCTCCCCGATGCTTGCAGGCGATGCTCTGGGATCAGGGCTGTGCAGCACTCCGGTGTCTGCAGCGACATCTAAAGACGTCGCTGCAGACGAATGACCCGCACCAGCCGACGTCTTAAGTCGGCGGGCGGTCATTAAGGAGTTAAAGTAGTTGTCCCTTCTTTCAAAAAAGTACCATATTTTTCGGACTAAAAGATGCACTTCTTCCCTCCCTTCCCCTCAAATTTGGGAGGCTAATGGGGGTGTGTTTTATAGTCCGAATGTAGGCAGTGGGATGATGCTGTGGGCCCAGGGCTTGGAGGAGGGGGTGTCCCATCAATGCTTGGGGCCCCGCGAGCAATGGAGGTAGAAGCAGTCTCATCGCTGTGGGAAACTGGCGGCGCGGTTTGACCCTTTCACGCATTTGGACATTCCTGAACGTCCAAATAGCGTGAAGGGTGTATGGAGGGGGCTCACGTGCTGAGCTCGCCTCATATGCGGCAGGCAGGTGGCTGGTTTTTTAAGTATTTTTGAAAAGTTTTAAACAGACATTGTAGATTATAGCATTAAAGAGGACCGTGCACACCAAGACTGCAATATTTAAAAGCACAAAACATGCATTATCATATGGATGAATATTTTCCACACCTGTTGTATGATACATTGAATTTCACTGCTTGCCTTGGTTCACAGAAAATATCTTGTCCTAGTCATTATAGGAGAGTGAACAAGTCCTTTCATAGCCATTCACACTAACATCGCCTAAGAAATCTGTGCCCAACCACAAGTTGCTTCCAGTGACCGAGAGAAGGCAGTTTTGGCGGCTTCCAGTTTAGTAGTATAGATTTCCTCGCAGATAACATTAAAGGGAATCGGTCGCCATTTCTTTTTTTTTTTTATTTATTAAATCAAGCCCCTGATCCATATTCTTTTCCTCTCAGACGTTTTTATTTCCTGATTGTAGATTTCTCTACCCCTATAATGAATGTGGGAGACATTTTTTCTTGCACTGCTTAACAAGTCAGAGAGATATTAAGCAGCTTCATGACATAGATTCTAAAAATTCGTCCATAGACTTTAAAAAGGAGATTTAACTGAAGGGGGGGAGAGGGGGAGCTGTTGACATACTCCTCTTGTGACTGGTGGATCCTGTGTTATCTGTACACAATGGTGTCTCCTTTCAGTTTGACCCTGCTTTAACTGATAATGAGCAGATACTGCTGAAAAGCTCTCTAAACAGAACAGGAAGTGTCAGAAGATTTATAGTGGCCAAAAATTGCAGGACTTTAGAATTATTAAAAAAAATATTGAAAAGTGATTGGAAAATTAAAAAAAACCTAACCAAAAATTCCTTAAAAATGTGTTTAACATAAAAATGTGAGTTAAACAATAAGTCATTGTATGATGACACATTCCCGTTAAGAGCCTGTACAGCTTCCGTTCACACTTGGTCGGGATAAGGTCTTCCACTAGGCCTAACAAACTATTGTCAGGGGCACATACACCTGGTAATCCCAACTTCTCATTTAGAAGCCCATGGACTTCAGGCCAAAGGCTCGGATAACGGGGCACTCCTAGATCATGTGGAATAAGGTTCCACGCATGTTATTACATCTCGTGCAAGTTGCGTTCGGCAGTTTACCCCTACGTGCCAGACGTACAGGTGTATAGTATACTCTGTGGAGCCATTTATTGTGTATTAGTTGATCGCATGCGCTAATTACTGTACCTCTCCACGAGGAAGCTAACTCCTCCAGGTGGTGGGATTCTAGTTCAGGAATATCTACCTTCCGATGCTCAAAACTTTTGCCATAGAAGAGGACTGACATCCCATGAAACTTTTGTGAACGTTAGAGACTGGTTTTAGGGGATCTCTCTTCCTAGCTATCTGCTCTAATCTGCTACACTCCAATGGGATATTACCACCTCCAAATTGCCCGAAACAGGCATGATGCAACTGGAAATACCTAAAAACCCCGTCCACGGCTTATTTGCCCACGGATTGGCGCCGTATTCCGCCGGTTTGCGCTTCAATAGGGGGGCCCCCAATTCCGTCGGGGGTAATTACGGGAATCCCCTGTTAATGAGAACAGTGGATTCCGTCACTCCCCCCCCGTCGGCAAATCCGCCGTGGGGGGGGAAAGTGACATGCCATTATTTACGGCGCGGAGGCCGTAAAAAAAATGCATTGTCTATGGGGCCGGGGGGCGGCGCCCCCCCCCGCGCTCCGGCCCCCTCCCGCCCCGTTTTTACGGGGGATTTTTGGTCAAACGGACCCCCAAATGCCCGAAAAGCCTGTGCAACGGCCAAAAAGGGTGGACCGAGGCAGACCGCAAGAGTCCACTAACGCCTGAAATTCTCTAAATCGCCCATCTATGTATAGCTGGCCCAGATATCTTATACCTGTCTGAGGCCATAGTTCAAAATCCATTAGAGATTCCAATGCGGCCAGTTTTCTCCATAATGGAACGTACGGTGACCATGTGTTGCTACACCCATCTCATTTATAGACCTCCACAGATTTTTTCTAAATTGCCACCATCGTCGCCATGTTAAAGGGGTTTTGCCACGATGTAATGTTGACGTGGGATCCTCCAAAATGGGTATTTAATCACTTTTCTAGATATATGTGATTACAAAAAGTGAAACCTGTGAGAGCTACAGCATTGCTCAGTCCCCCTTAGTTTGCTGACAGTTTACATTAGACACGACCAGGGCACTGACAGGAGCTGATCTGGCCGTGCTTGTGTGTTTGCACTTCTTATCTGATGACAGGGAACATGAAGGAGCTTGCAAGGGGCTGGGGAGAATTACAGTGTATGAGTCTGTCTGCTGTATAGAGAATCTACTGGTTGTAATGTTATTATTTGAGTAAATGTTAGAGACGCTCCCTGCTGCATGCTTTGTTTATATTCTCTCCTGAGCAGATAAGAGGTAAGGAACTCGCTTCGTGGCAAAACCCCTTTAAGAGTATAATATTGTAGACTATATTTTCCCTGCCTGTACACTAGATCAGCCAGCGCCTCGTAGAAGCCTACCAGGGCAGCTTCCAGGACCACCGCCGGATTATTCCTGTCCGCACCTATCCACCACCATGCGGTACGCCACATAATAAATCTGGGAGTGCCAGTCCTCGTCCTCATATAGGGCCTTTAGCATGGATTTGCCCATTATAGAGGTCCCCACGGGCCATACAAAAGACAATATCAGCCTAGCCAGTGCCCGGAAGTGGAGTTTGGGCACCATAATGGGAGCCGCTCTGTATAGATATAGCAGCTTAGGCAGAAGTACCATCTTAACCTCATTGATACACCCCACAAGCGTCAGAGACGGGGATCACCAAACCGTCAGCCACCTCGAGATCTCTTGCGTAGTTGTATCTAAATGAAGGGCCACGAGTTGCTTCACGTCTCTATGAATCTGTATGCCAAGGTACCTAAAGTCATCCGAAATTTCAAGTCAACACCTTGCAGAAATATCCCCCTCTCCACGTTGTTCACTGGAAATAACACCGACCCAGACCAATTTACTCTCAAGCCTGAAGAGGCAGCAAAGGAACCCACCACATCTAGGGAGGCCTCTAGCGAGGTCTGAGGGTCAGCCAGGTGTACCAGTAGGTCGGCATACAGTGAGACTTTGTCACCCCCCATTATATCCCACCCCTCTATCGATGGGTGGTTATTAGAAGCGATAGTGGTTCTATAGCCAGTACAAACATGAGGGGTGACGGAGCACGTCCCTGTCTAGTACCTCTATTCAGGGAAGACTGGGGAGATAAATAGCCATTTACCAGAACTCTGCCTGTTGGTTTCAAATAGAGTATGTGGAGCCATTGGAGGAAATCTCCCGGAAAGCCCATTAATTGCAAAACCGCCCACAGAAAACGCCACTTCTCATTGCACAGTCACTCTCCGGGAAGAATTGTCATGACTTGTAGATTAGTATATAATCGTCTCGGATATCTGCCGATGTCCCCGGCATGAACCCAGATTGATCCAAAATAGTTGGGCCACATTGCCATCTAAATTTAGCAGAGAAATGGGTCGGTATGAATTACAAAGGTCGGCTGTTTGTGGATAACGACTATGGTTGTATTATAGAGGGATGGTGGCAGCCGCTCTCATAGCCAGTCCTGATAAACTTTCAAGGCGGGTGCTGTGCTCATCATAGTACACCTTGCACCATTCAGCAGGGAGGCCGTCTGGTCCTGGGGCCTTACTGCTCTGACAACACCGGCAGGAAGATTACAAATCTCGCTATCCGTGCAGGAAAGTTCAGACGTCTATAAATTGGTATAATAATCTCTGATATCTCCACTGAATCGGTCACCAGTTCCCCTCTTACATTTCCCAGCCACCACTGTCTTAGGGGTTTCCAGTCTAGCCAAAAAGGCTTTGGCCGCAGGTGTGGCCACGGCTGTCGCCTTGATTCCCGCGGCCAAAAACTCGTCCTGACCTCGCTGCAAATTTGCGTCTCCCGACGCAGGCTTGCGGCGCGGGTGGGGTGTGGTTCAGGGCGCGGCTTGCGGCGAGGGTTTCCCCCATGCAAATTAATAGGCAGGGGGAAAACTGCGGCAACACCCGTGGCAACGCCGTGCGGCCGCCGCACTGAGGACTCCCTGTCAACAATTGACAGGAAAGTTCTCAAACACCCGCGGCGTGTGAACAGTGAGGCCTACGATTCCCTTTCAGGCGCGCCCCGCTTACCACTTGCCGGTACCATCCCATCATGCACCCAGCGAAATAACAACATAATTCTCTATGAGAACTGTGGTTTACCATAATGACTGATGGATTTCAGCCGTACTGCAGCGCAAATACGGCGCTCAATATGGCTGAAATCCGTGCCCAAATCAGCCGTGTGAACGAGCCCTAACGCAGTTTCCTATAGGAAACCATGTTGCTAAACTGGGCGCGATTTGGACGAGGTTTTGGTTTCTAAATCTACGGCCAAGTCAGTTGTGTGAACATGCCCTAAATCCACCTCCATTTTATAAATAAATACATTTAGCAGATATGGTATTGCTGCGTCTGTAAATCTACACCTAGTAAAATCTCACATAATTTTATCCTGTATGCTGAACATCATAGAAGAAGAAAAAAATTTCAAATGCCGAAATTGTGGGGGGTTTTGGTCATTTCACATCCCCAAAAATTAGGGATCAAGAAGTTACATCTATTCCAAAATGGTACCAATAAAAACACCACATACGGCACATTTTGCTTCAGTTTTGTCCTTCTTATTTTCCTCCTGTAACATCTGGTTGCGTCCGAAAAATATGTGCAGGTTGGAGCGGGCTTAAAATAGTAAGAAAGAAACCTGTTGCTCACCGCGCTTTTTTCCAGCCGCTGCTCCTAGTAATCCTGCCAATGACGTCATGTTAATCATTGCCTCATGTGCCGCCAATGAACGCGACCTCATCGGCAGCACTAAAACGGGATGACTTTCATAGAAGAGTTTAGTTTTTTTCTTTCTCTGTTTTACCCTTTCCCCAAGCAGCAGACATTTTTATTAAAGAATGACTCCTTTAGATGTGAAAGCCATAAGCTCCGTATGTTTGTACGTAAAGCATGGATTTATTTCAGTTTTTATCACCCACATTTTTGCAACATAACGAAAAAGTGAATTGGAGTCAATCTGGATGGAAAACCGTGAAGTTCGAATGCAAAACAAAACCGGAACAAAATCGGAACAAAATTCAAGCAGAAAAGCAGGCGATCCGTATTGTGCATCTATGTTCCATCAGTATGTTGACTTGTGCAGGAGCCCTGAATCTTGTGTAGTATTTTCTCTTATCAAATAGTCTCCAGAAAAACCCCTGATGAAGCCAGTTTAACTGGTGAAACATGTTGGGGAGGTCAGGCATGGCATTTTAAATTGTGATTTCTCGCCTCTGTCTATAGTGTCACCCGCTGCAGAGGGTCTCACAAGGAAACCTTATATGTTTTATGTCCATCAGATTAGGGAGGATTGCCCAAGTCGGAGGCTTGGGATCCATTATTGAAGTTAGTAAATTACTGTATATATAAGGTTTTCCTGTTAATTGGTGGTGTTCCACCAGACTTGATAATAGAAAAGGAGCTATTCCTTCACAATTAGAAAGGGATAAATTGAGAGGTTAGAAATCAGGTTTTTAAATAGTGTGTATAGAGGTTAAGTGTTATACATAATAAAAGTTACGTTTTAGTGTTTTATAGATTGAGAACTGATAGAGTTTAAGTTTGCCTATGGCAAAATAGTAAATGTGGTATTTTCTCTTATGCACAGAAAATTCTTGATGGCAGCATTGCATTTTTTTTTGTTTCTCGTGATCACTTGTGCCCAGTAATGGAAACTACAACTCGTCCTGTTAAAAATGAGCCCTCACCAAATCAAATGATAGAAAATAAGTCATTGGTTTCAGAATATTATGATCCAAAGCAACCCAAAAAAAGTTAGTAAAACACAACTATTTCAACTTGTTCTCCCCAGAACTGTCCAGACCCACATATATAAGAAGTCCTATTTACTACAAGGTGAATGTGTAAAACAGACTTCCCTCCTCCCTAAAAAGGCTCATTTACGTTTTAGTTCTTTTTTCCCACCCTACAAATTTGATTTTCAAGGGGGAGGGGGGGGTCCCATTTAATGGTATCAGTAAAATCCATCTGCAATAAACCAGCCTTCCTATGGCTGTCGGCAGTATTCTCCGCACCACCATCCTTGGGTTTGAGAAGATAACTCTCTGTGCTCGCACCTTCTGATTAGACGTGGATTCTTTGCCTCGTTCCAGAGAGGTTCCCCGGTAATTCTGCCGGCAGTGCACATGAATAGAGGGTTTTCTGCTCCGTTCACATGTTCTGGCAAAAAATCAGTGTGAAGTATTGACTGCGTCATGGGCTTTATAATCTGCAGCACGCTCATTATCATGTGCATTCCACCCTGTGAAGCTGCAGATAAGCTCCATTGAATTCAAGTGGAACTAATCTTCTATGCAAATCTGTGTCAGAATCCAATTTACAGCAGTTTTGGTGTGACTAGACTGCATCTAGGAGTGAAACACACTGACCGTATGCATCTCACATGTACAAGCCATGTGGGCAAAACCCAGGATACAGAGCGGAGGGATTTTGGCCCCGGTGGCACGTAACTGGTGACATTCAGTACATAAGTACGTACCTAATCAGTGACTTACAGCAACGTTTATTGGGGCAAATTCTAAAAAAAAAAAAAAAAAAAAAGAAAAGCGGCTGTGGAGTCGGCAAGCCAACGCCCCAACACCGACTCCACAATTTCCCAAACCACCGACGCCTGACGCCCGCATACACGGCGCATGTTTAAGTGATAACTTTACTGTAGTAAAATGGTAAAATCAGACTGTTTTATCACCTTATGATACAATAATCAAGCTATTTTGGTAGAACACTCAGTGACAAGCAAAAGGGTAACAATGTTTTGATCTTTTGAACACTTGTAGGTAGAGTTGAAGAAAAAGCTGTATTTGTATCCAAGTCCAGTCTGCACCAACATTGGGAACAGATTTTGGTCAAGATATGCTTGAATCTGATCCAGAGCCCAGAAGGATCCAGACAGTATTGAAAACCAAAAGGTGGATTTCCCAAATACTAACAAAATAATAGAAATTAACATTTTGATTTTTAGTAGCAAAACAGTAACAATGCAGTTACAGGAAAGAATCTGCAGCGCTAAGTAGATGCTAAATACTTGCAAGTCAAATTTATGTATAAGATAGGTAAGATGACTGTATATAAAATTACAGTATCCTCATGTACAAAGCTGTAGTGGATGGTGAGATATGGAGCCTGAAAGTCACAAGTTCAAAACCATTGTTACCATTTTGCTTGTCAGTGTAAAATATATTTATTGGATATGACTTAAGAACACAAAAAATTGTAAATATGTAAAACACTGCAGGAACATTTGAGAAGTCTCTGAATTTGTTCTGAGAAATAGTATTGCCTCCATCAGATCCTGCATACATGACCTCACATCTGATCTCATTATTTCCAGGCTAGAGAACGGCCTCTCTACACTAACTTGGGCTGGGGCAAAGCGGTGACCACAGGGGCAACATCTCTAACAATGTCAGGGTATAAAGGAATTGCCTCAGCCACAGTCAGTTTTGATGAATGGTTGAACTCTTCTACTTCTTTGAAAGCAGGTGAAACATTTTGCTGAAATCTGTTTGTCCTGGGAGCAGAATCTTTTCCCCTGGGACAACGCTTTGCCTGCTCCATGTCATCAATTACACTCCTCATGTTATGAGGCTGAAGATATGGGAGCAGTAGCACTGGCCGGACCCAGTTCCTCTTGCTCTTTACATCAAACTAACTGGACCAACTTATTATATATTTTGGGAGTCGGAGTCGGTCCCTTTTATGACGACTCCGACTCCACAGCCCTGAAAAAAATCCCATCTCAAATGACTTGCCTGAGCCTTTTTCATCCTCCTATTCTATATGTAGCCGAGCAGTTGCATTTCCAATGTAAAAGCAGTTTACAGTTACCCTCTAAAACTTTAAGCTCCATTCCACTGTGTTGTTCCCTCCTCCACCCGACCTTCATAATGTGGACAAATCCTATCTAACATGGCTGGTGACACTCAGTTCATGAGAATTTACCTTAAGCGATGACTTGTAGCAAGGTTTTTTGGATTATTCCACCTGAAAGGACTCGCCTCCCAATTGTGTTCTGTGCTGTATGTCGCCTCCCTTCTCTGCAGCTGAGCAGAAGCATTTCCTATTTCCCTTTGCACTGTAAAATGGCGAGCACCATGAGCTTTAGTTGTGCTTGGACACCTGCCGCCCTCCAATCCTCAGTCTAAGTGCTTGCTTCCAGTTTCCTTTCTCCTTTTGAAAGCCTTGGGTGGTAAGACCAAAGGAGTGTGGCTTCAAGGGTGCCTTAAAAAAGCCACACCTCTTTGATCACCAGGTCTCGATGCCGAGTGTGGAGAATTTACTGATTTTCATATCATCAAACACCTGATGCAGAACTGCAGAAAATGTAAAGGTTTCAGAGAATTTTAGAAACTATGCTAGTGACTGCAACTCCTTAAAAATAAAGATGTAACCAAGCTGTCACCGCTCCGGTGTCCCTGTGTCTGGCTCATGGTCTTGTGCTGTACATGTCAGCAGTGACCACTGAAGCCAGAGATTGGCTCTTGTGACCCATGTATGTGATGTCACTGCTCTGCCATCATCTGGGGACACTGGAACATCAGTGGGAGAGGTTAGTATCCAGAATTTGTTTAACTCAGTCCGGGCTACTAGCAACTTGTCTGAAAAGATCTCCAAGATTAGGATAAGTTGGAGGCCTGGGCAAAGAAGAGGCTGATGAGGTTTAACACAGATAAATACAAGTGGGTAAGTAACTGGCTCAGTGATACGAGTCCGGCCAGTCGTACCTGAGTACGAAGTATGAGTATGAAGTACTTCCAAGTTTTTTGGATTATATAAAGAGTTTATAAAAGTATCCATTTTGCCTCTATGTTGCATGTTGTTGCATATTCTTGAAGATCAGTGATAGAAAACAAAGGGTGGTGATTAAGGCCGTGTTCACACGGCTTATTCCCGACGGATTTGTGCGCCGTATTGAGCGCAAATCCGGCGCGCAGTACGGCGCCAATACGCGGCAGAATAAGCCGTGTGAACGAGGCCTAATGGTACATACTCAGACTGGATCCCTGTTACTACTGGGGTACCACATGGATCAGTATTGAGCCCCATCCTCTTTAATATTTTCATTAATGATTTTTCACAGGGATTGCACAGTAGAATATCGATCTTTGCAGATGATACTAAGCTCTGTAAAGTAATCAACACAATAGAGGATAATGTTTTATTACAAAGGGATCTGGATAGGTTGGAGGCCTGGGCAGGGAAATGGCAGATGAGGTTTAACACAGATAAATGCAAGGTTATGCACATGGGGAGGAAAAATCCATTCCATGATTACTTGTGAAATGGGAAAATGCTGAGAAAAAGTGACCTAGAAAAGCACTTGGGAATCCTGGTGGACAGTAAACTTAAAGGGGATGTATCGCTACCTTAGTTCGGCTGATTCACACTGCCCTCAGCTTGTCAACTCCGGAAATGCAGGGGGCCTTGCTTCCCCTCCCAGCTGTGTGACATCATCCCCCCTTCACTGTTCATGCTGGCTCCCGAGACTCTTCCCCCCCCCCCCTCTCTGACTCCACATGTCACTGTGTCTCTCCCTATCAGTCTTAGCTACAGACCACAGGCAGCATTCAATCTAGCCTCAGCAGTGATCGCCTCGCCTCCACAGCTGGAGATGTGTTACATTTGAATCCAGCTCTTGGAACGGCACAGATCTGCTTCTATGCAGGAGAGTTAGTCAGGCAGGGATCGACACAAATTGTACTGTTCCCTGATTGTGTAAGCCCTTCAGTGTAATTCTGTTTCTTCTGGCTGTGTGCTGGTGAAAATGTGCCGGTCCCTGAGTGAGAGACACAGGAATGCTTGCTCTGTGAATCGACCAGGGGCTGTACAGAATGTAAATGAGCTCTCAGCTAGTGAAATGCAAGGAGGAGGGATCCAGAGGGATGACCAGGACTGGATATCAGTGTAATCAAAACACAAGATAAGGAATACTGTGAGTACAAGACAGCTTTGCTAATGACATCTAATTGCAAAGTTGCTTGTTTTCACTGTCCCCTTATTCTGAAGACCATTTAATGAAATGATAAAACCCCTTTAAACTGTAGCAGCCAGTGCCAGGCAGCAGCTGCCAAGGCTAATAGGATCATGGGGTGTAATAAAAGGGGCATAGATGCACATGATGGGAACATTATTCTCCCATTATACAAGTCACTGGTTAGACCACACATGGAATATTGTGGACAGTTTTGGGCACCAGTGCACAGGAAAGACATTGTAGAGCTTGAAACAGGTACAAAGGCGGGTAACAAAAATAATAAAAGGGCTGGATGGACTACAGTACCCAGAAAGATTAGCAAGATTAGGGTTATTTAGTTTAGAGAAAAGAAGGCTTCGTGGGGACATAATAAATATGTTTAAATATATTAAGGGCCAATATAGAGATCTCTCCAAAGATTTATTTATAACCAAGACTGTATCCAGAACAAGGGGGTGTCCTCTACGTCTTGAGGAAGGAAAGTTTCTACATAAACATAGAAAGGGATTCTTTACTGTAAGAGCAGCAAGACTGTGGAACTCTCTGCCAGAGGAACTTGTCATGGTGAATTCACTAACAGAGTTCAATAAGGGTCTGGATACATTTCTAGATGTAATAATATACCAAGTTATAGCGACCGGGCTTCTGGAGAAGGGTCTTTATACATTTCTGGAGCGTGATAATATAACAGGTTACAGTGACCAGGATTCTGGAGAAGGGTCTGGATACATTTCTAGATGTAATAATAGAACAAGTTATTGTGACCAGGATTCTGGAGAAAGGTTGCTGATCCAGGATTATTCTAGATTGAATAAGCAGAATTTTCCTAAAATGAGGAGCATGGCTTCTACCCGGGGAAGGGTTGCTCTTTGGATCAACGCTATTTCTAGATGTATATATAGAACAAGTTATAGTGACCAGGATTCTGGAGAAGGGTCTGGATACATTTCTAGGTGTAATAATAGAACAAGTTATTGTGAGCAGGATTCTGGAGAAAGGTTGCTGATCCAGGGATTATTCCAATTGCCAGATTGGAGTCGGGAAGGAATTTTTTTCCCCTAAAATGAGGACAATTGGCTTCTACCTCATGGGAGGGGTGGTGGGGGGGGGGGGGTTGCTGCCTTCTGGATCAACGCTATAGGGCAATAGGCTGAACTGGATGGATGGCTGTCTTTTCAGCCTTACTAACAATGTAACCTCTTTGGAATTATGCTACAGAAGTGCTTAAAGGGGATGTATCGCTTCCTTACTTCGGCTGATTCACACTGCTCTGAGCTTCTCGGCTCTGTGAATGCAGGGGCGTTTCTTCCCCTCCCAGCTGGCGGACCTCATCCCCCCTTCCATGCTGGCCTGAGACTGTCTCCCTCCCCCCCCCCCTCTCCCTCTGAGTCCACATATCACTGTGTCTCTCCCTATCAGTCTTATTTTATAAGAGCTGTATACATACCACAGGCTGCATTCAATCTAATCTGAGCACTGATCTCTCACAGCTGGAGATGTATTACAGCTTTCTAAGAACGGCACAGATCTGCATGTATGCAGGAGAGTTAGGCACAGGGACAAAACTGTCATGTTTTCTCATTGTACAATCTGCTGCAGTCTGTTTCTGCTCGGTGTGGAGACAGAAAATGCTACGGCCCCTAACTCTGAGTCAGAGACACAGCTCCGTGAATCGACCAGGGGCTGTACAGAATGTAAATGAGCTCTCAGCTAGTGAATTGCAAGGAGGAGGGATTCGACCCTGGATATCAGTGTAAATAAAAACACAAGATAAGGACACTGTGAGAACAAGACAGCTTTGCTAATGACATCCAATTGCAAATTTGCTTGTTTTCACTGTCCCCTTTTTAACATTCTGAACAAAACACACCCTTTAATTTGAAAGATTAACACCCCCTCTTTGATATTCATCATGTAATATTAACAGTGTTTTGTGTGTTAAATCGCAGAATGTATTAATGTCATGGTAGAAAATCTTTCCTCACACATTGTGTTCTCTATCTATATTTGTAGTGGGACCTTGTTCTTCAGTTTTCCAGTAAAAACAAGACTTTGCTACCTCCTTCATAATGGACCAGGACAAGAGTCTCATGGCTGAAAGTATATTGAGTTTCACCCTGGAAATCATCTACTTGCTGACTGGAGAGGTGAGAGCTTTGGGGACTTTTGTCACATGACTATACTCTTAGGCACTCTTCTTTCTTTGGAACCTCCATTCGCAAATTCTGTCTGGAATGACGGGGAAAAAATAGTGCAGCGCGGTAAACCGGCAGAAATCTGGTGGATCCCATTGAAAACCATTGGACGATGTTGGTGTCTGTTGTAAATCCAGTCCTGTTCCACCTCTGTGACGGAGGTTACGAGAGAACCCTCAACGCAGATGTGAGCCAGGCCTTGCCGGTTCTGGGAAATATGTTACATGGTCTCTACACAGCAATGCTGTGGAAATCATTTTACTGCACCACGGCCCTAATACATTGATCTGAAAATGGCGGATTATAGAATATGTTTAATAATCCGGCGGTTTTGAAATCCGACAATAGAGCAGTGTAGACTACAGCTTGGATTTTCTATTGCGGTCTATGGGGACTGGTTGCAGTTTGATTTTTGCCAATTCGAAGTACTGAATCCACTTAAAAATCCGTCCAAAAACCATTGCATTGTAGACATAGCCTAAGAAGTATACAGACATATAATTGAAGAGATGATAATTTGGGACATTATGCAATATGCTTTCTGTGTTATATATCACATTCATTGTATAGATCATATAAATCGGGCTGATACTGTAGCAAAAGAAAGGGGGGGGGGAACGAAATTCACTTCTAAAGTTGGCATGGTTCAAGCACTGCAATAGTTGTGGTGTTTCCCACCAGTCCCCTTTGTAGTGCTGTCACGTGCATCACTCTTATGATTATGGGGGTAGGTACTTGCCTCGTGCTGTTGCCGGCCTTGCATGCAAGCAGAGACAGCTGGCTCCAGTAACTTCACAGTCACGTCAGCAATGTATATGATGTTGTGCCTGGGGGAGCACTGCATCTGTGGCAGAACTGGATGGTGCTGGCTTTAGAGGTCAGGTTATTTTCCTATGTTAGGGCATGTTCACATGCTGGATTTGGCCGCGGGTTCCGACGCGGTTTCCGCGGCCAAAACCGCCGATTGGTGAAACGGGGCACGTTTACACATCATTTTGGGCAGTGAGTGGTCTGCAGACGGCCGATAAGGGCGGCCCCCATCCCGTGCCAGCGTTTGCCCTCCTCCTTAATTTGTTTGAGAACCCTCACAAGCCGCGCCCCACCCGCACCGAGACCACGCCCAGCGCCCGCGCCGCAAACCTGCGTCAGAATACGCGAGGTTCGAGGTTTTGGCCGCGGGAGCCGCGGCCAAATCCGCGGCCAAAAACCGCCAAAAGAGTGAACGGGGCCTTACACTCATCTCGGCCAGTAGAGTAGGTTGCTAGACTCTCGAATAAAGCCCCCCCCCCCCTCCCCTTAACAGTCTTTGCCATTCAGTCTCTCCCATTTTTTGAGACCTCATAACTGCCACCATGCTGTGATACAGAACTGTGTTTACGGAGTCTGTAAATATAGAACAGCCTATAAAAATGACTTTGAAAACCATTCACTCATTATGTGAATTACCTGTTAGGGCCCTGCCTCTGTCTGGAAGTGTCATGCAGTCTGCACTCCTAAAGGGGTATTCCCACCATGGTCATTGATAGCGTGTCAATAGGATATGCCATTAGTGTCTCAAAGGTGCAGGTCCCACCTCTGTGACTCACACTTATCTTGAGAACGAGACCCGGAACCTCTCTGTTTTTAACGATGAGGTGGTTAGGAGGCTACCATTGAAATCTAAGGGAGACCCGAGTACAGCCAAGCGGGACCCGCACCTATCAGACCTTGATGGCATATTCCATTGATTTTGCCATCAATGTCTATGGTGAGGTAACCCCCTTTTAACAGTTTTTCCAGTACACGCTGCCATTTCCCAGATTATCCTCTGTCACCTGGATAGTTACCTCCTTTGAGCTTTTAGAATCCTTTACTTTTGCCCTGAAGGATGCACACTACGGGCCTTATGTATGAAACGGTCTAGCAGTAAGGCTGTATTTATTGCTTATAGCAACCAATCAGCGCTCGGCTTTTATATTTCCAGAGCGCTATATGAAATGAAAGCTTAGCTGTGATTGGTTGCTGTGGGCAATAAAGACAGTCTTGCTGCTAGTCGGTTTTCATACATAAGGCCCTATCTGTGTATGCTGTGAGACCCGCTCATTCTGATAGGTCTCCTATAACACCACATGAGTGGTCTCTCGCCAATACCCTTGCCAATATCAGCTATGACTATTATTATAACATCATCTTCTGAATCTACAGGATTATACAGTAGTGAGAAAACGTTCCGGAGAGCCTCCCCATACATCAGGAAGATGGACCAGGCCCAAGAGCCCCATTAAGATCACTGGTCGATCACTGACACTTGAGAGGGCTAGTGAGCAGAGGATCCTGGAACTTACAGACAAGATCATTCATCTTCTGAGTGGAGAGGTGAGCGCTGCTGGGAGCACTGGGACATTATACAGGAGCGCCGTGGTGTGTGGGTAATGGCTGTATCATTCTGTTTGTGTCAGGTTCCTGCTGGGCAGTATTTAAACGAATCGAAAGACCTGTATGAGGATGACCTGGAGAATCGGGAGTCTCTGTCATCTCCAGGTAAGAGGAGACTTCATTTAATGCAGAGGACAAGGCAGTTTTGGGGGGGAACTAGATAAACCCGTCATCTGACTGTGACATAGGACTATTGGAGCAGATTTATTAATACTAATACTTAGACCAGTGATGCCAAACTCAGGCCTGCGGGCCAAATCTGGCCCGCAGTGTAATTATATTTGGCCCGCAAGTAACGGCCAGGCAGTGTTCAGAAGAGGAAGCCGGGAGCTGTCCTTACTGCTGTCACTCGGGTCCTACCCTCGGCATAGAGCAGAGAAGATGTGGCTGGAGAAACAACTCAGACAGCGGGGCGACTGATACGATAGGAGGAGCTCACAGGGAGGAACGAGGTTGACCCACTGTGTAATTGAGTTTGACACCCCTGACCTAGTGTGAGCTTAGACTTTCTAAGTTTACACCTCCTATTAGTTGGCTTACTTTGTTGGTGCATGCTGCACCACGCCACTTTATAGAGACTACATACCATTGGTCAGGTGAGGCACAGAAGTATTTAGAAACTGTCTAAAACACATAATAAATGTGGTGTAAAGCAGGTACACAAGAATTCTGCTGTACTTACTATAATGTGCCCCCATCGATTGTCATTGTGTGTGTTCCTTACATAGGGATCTGGTGACAGAAATAAACACAGATCTTCCAGCCCGTTCTATTCGGATTATACAGAGGAAGAGCAGAGTGATCCACATGACGGTGAGGTACGTAGAACTGGAAAGGTGGCCAAGTGCCATGAATCTGAACCGTACGACTTGGACGTACTGAAAGTTCTGTTACGTTTGTTTGGTCTCCAACATCCTGCTCTACATTTCATTACTCCATGTTTGTTAGGGTGAAGAGTCCATTCAGATCAAAGTTGAAGTTGTGGAGGGGGAAGAAGATGAGGTGTACAGTAGAGGAGACGTGCAGTGTAAGGAGGAGGACGTTCCTGTAAATATTGCTGCAGGTGAGTACCATGCCTCTATAGATTGCCTTTCTGTTATGTTTGCTTTCCGGATAAACCCTTTACGTCGTCAGACCACAGGGCACATTTGTCTCATTAAGCCATGGTCTCCATTGGATTCAGTGTTTGACCAGGAATGAGGAGCGTCATCTACATCATTTATGGTCTCTCCACAAAATATGACATAAATAGTTGTGGGACCCAACTATCTACAATGGGAGTCCCAAGACTTCTCATCCTGGTTTGTGCTGAGCCGTTAGGAGAGGGAGGTAGCTGCGTATGCCTGGTTCTCTTTTATGGCAGTTCTGAGTACAGCTTGGCTGAATTTGAAATCTCCATTAACCCCTTAAAGGGGTTTTGCCACGATGTAAGGTTGACGTGGGATTCTCCAAAATGGGTATTTAATCACTTTTCTAAATATATGTGATTACAAAAATTGTAGTCTGAGAGAGCTACAGGCTGCCTTACCGGTCCTTAGTTACTTAAAAGCTTCCATTAGATACGACCAGAGCTGGTGGCCGGGCTTGCGCAGAGAACACTTCTTATCTGATGAAAGGGAGCTGAAGATGCTTTCAAGGCACCGGGTAGAAATATGTTGTGTTTTGTATACAGAATCCATTAGTTGTAGTGTGATTATCTGAGTAGATCCCTGCTTTATCTGATGACAGAGAACAAAAGAAGAAGAAATTTTCCCAAGCTGCTTTTGAGAAAGTGTTTGCCCTTTTGTTTTACAGAATCCACTAGTTGTAGTTTGATTATTTGAGTGAACATTGCACATGATCCCTTATGCATGGCTCCGTGCTCTGGCTGTGTCACTCTCTCTCTCTCTCAGCTCAGCATGGCTTGTTTACATTAGCTTCTTAGCAGATAAGGCACGTCCTGGCAAAACCTCTTTAAGGACAGAGCGTTTTTCTTTGGTTGACACATTTGTTTTCCCCCCTCGCCTTCCCATAGCCATAACTTTTTTTTTATCTTTCATCTATAGACACATGAGGGCTTTTATTTTGCAGGACAAGATGTCCTTTTCTAATGGTGTTACTCAATGTACTATAGAATATACTGGGAAACTGTGAAAAGATTCTTAGTGGGGAAAAATGTGAAAGAACGTACTTGGGGTCTTTGGGAATGGTTTTTAGGGCAAAAAACCCTATAAATATTGCTCTGATCTAAAATTTTATTATTTTTTGAAAAAAAAACTTTTCCCTGTTTCATACCCTAAAAAAAAAAACCCTTCCCCCCAACAAAATTTTTTACTGCCCAAAGGGCCTTTCCCGGGCCTGTCCTTTATCCATGGGCCTATCTTTTAATATAAAAAGTATTTGTTGCCTTCCTTTGGAGAAATCCTCAATGCAAAAATAAAAATTTTTTTTAAAAAAACCTCTTTTCCGGGTTAGGTACCAAAATGATATTTTTAAAAAAAGAGACGGATTTTCAACTGGCGATTACCATAAGTACCAAAAGGGAATTTTTTTTTTTAGTAAACAAAAAGAAAAGTTTAATCATTTTTTATCTTTTAACATTAAAACATTATTTTCTTGGTTTTAGTCTTAATACCTAAAAGGGGGGCGACATAGTTTACAACCTTCCATTTTAAACCAACATCCGACATTTTTGGGGTTTTTATAACTGTAACAGGCGAGTTTAAAAAAAAATTATGGTATTCCCCTTTCAAGTTTCCCTTGATGTTATTAACCAAGAAACCCCCTTAACTGTTGCACCTTTTTTAGGTTTGGACGGGCCCTCCTGTTCTTTTTTTTGGGGTTTCCCTTTATTGTTGGGGTTAATCCCCTTTGAAAATGGGCAAACCTAAAAAGTATTTTTAGATATCTTTGCTAATTTTTTATATGGTGTTTTTTTTGCTTTAACTTTTTGTAAGTCACTAGCTTTTGTACCTTTTTGGGTATGTCCAGCCCTGGTATAATTTTGGATTTTGTTGTTTAATTGTTTTTAGGACGTTCAATCTCCGGTATAAATGATGTGTTCTCTGTATTCTGCAGGTTTATATGATTCTAGCAATACCAAACATGTAGGGTTTTCGTTATGTTTCAGTACCATAAAAAAAAAAAATACAAACCTTTTCGATTTTCTGCGACCAATAACTTTTTTGTACTGACACCTTCGGACTTGAGTGAGGGGCATTTTTTGCGGGCTGAAGCGTACTTTTTATTGGTACCATTTTGGAATATATGCAAATTTTGTTTTGTTCCAATTCTTAGAGGATGTGGAATGACCAAAAATACGCAATTTTGCCGTTTAGAATTCTTTTCTTCTACGGTCTTCAGCGTACAGGATAAATGATGTAATATTTAATAATTATAGTAGATCGGACTTTTTCAGACGTGGCGATACCAAATATGTGGAACATGTTTATTTGATTTTTTTTTTTATTTGTAAAATGGCAAAAGAGGGGTGATTTGAACTTCTAATATTTTTTTATTCTTTTTTACACATTAAAACTTTATTTTGTACTGTAGCTTTGAGTCCCCTTGGGTACTTCACCACTGGGGGGGCGCAATAGTTTATACAACCAAATGCATTATACAGACAACGCATCAGGGTGTACAAAGATGGCGGTTTTACTACTTCCTGCCTAGGACAGGAAGTAGTAAAACAAAAAACATGGTGGTGATGGAAGCCTTCACAAGGCTTCCATCTGCCATGTTAACTGATAAGAACCCCATGATTTCACCATGAGGGCTCCGATCGGAATGAGGAACGGTGCGCAGTGCTGTTTCTCATTCATTTAGACGCAGCAGCCATGTTTGCCGTGGTGTCTGAAGGGTTAATCAGCGCGGGATGGTGCCGGCATCGCGGCCCTGCTACATAGCCCCTTAGCGACCCTCAGACGTACCCATACGAACAGGGTCGTTAAGGGGTAAAAGTGAAAGGGGAGAGCCAAGCATGAGCGGCTTATTAGAGACCTATATAAATCCCATGGTTTTGAGGCTGTAAAACAAACCTAATTTATATGTGGCCCAAAAGGCTTTATTCATATTCACACACAATTTATTGTCAACGTGTTTCTCCAAGAAAAATTATCTGATTTAAAGAAGGGGGGGGGACCTTATAGTCCGGTTTATTTTTTAAACTTTGTGAGTCCAGGACCCTGCTGAGCAGAATATATGAGCAAGTAGAGCACCGGATGCCTCAGGCTGCGCCTGTGCTTCAGCTCAGTCCTATTCCATTAAGTAATACCAACTCAGAAGCAGGTCAAATAAACCACTGTCACCATAAATATACCAGATATAAACCAAAACAAAATGATGACTCAAAAATACTATATAAAATTGTCAAAAATCCATAATAAACTTTATTATAACAAATATGTTTCTCAAAACTGACTGTTTTTAATCACAGTTAAAAAAAAAAAAAAAAGTTAAAAATCATTCATAGTTTAAAAAAAAAAGCAGGACAGTATGTCATTTAAAACACTGGGGAAACAAACAAAATAAATTAACCACAATGCATCATAGTATAAATTACAATAGTAATATATCAAGTGACCTAAATATACACCAGATGCACTGCAGAAAATAATATCAAATAGTAAAAATGTAATTACAAATGTAAAGTTATATTACCCAGGAATAAGAGACCTGCGACCTGCCACAAACCCCCTCACCCGCCTATTCCATTAAGTAGTCTGGGGCATATTTTCTTACACGTTTCTAGCTTTCAATTGATGCTTTTTTTTTTTTTTTAAGAACTGCTATATTTTTGTCCTCAGCCAATGTCCACAGCATCAGGAATTCCTCTTCAGATTGGGAAGATAACAACGATTTGGATAACTCCCCAGAAGAGAACTGCAGTTTCCAAAACCGACCTCCAGGGCTCCAGGATGTTGATGTAAACAATGAGATTTCCTACGATGGAGAAATGGCTCCTGACGCATTCGTTTTTCCCCCCTACGCTACCGTTCATAGTGACAAAATTTTCACCTGTTTGGACTGTGGTAAATGCTTCACCCAGCATGACGCACTATTGCTGCACCAGAGGACTCATGTCGAGGAGAAGTCCTATCCGTGCGGTAACTGCGGCAAGTGTTTCAAAAAGAAATCCAACCTCATCCAGCACCAGCGCATCCACACGGGCGAGAAGCCCTTCCTCTGCTCCGACTGCGGTAAAAGCTTTACCCGGAAAGCAGATCTTATCAAACACCAGCGCATCCACACCGGAGAGAAGCCGTTCCCTTGTGTCGAGTGCGGCAAATGTTTTACCCAGATTTCTGCTCTTATAAGACATCGGAGATTCCACTCAGGTGAGAAACCCTTTACATGTCCTGATTGTGGGAAATGTTTTTCGCATAGACAAGCGCTTATTAGACACCAGAAAACTCATATGCGGGAGAGAGGGGAGCTGCCACTTGAACATTTCGATTTCTCCGAAATGAAAGGTTTTACATGGACTTGACTTTTTTTTTTTTTTTTTTTTTAAAGCTGCTAAAGTATTTATTATAATATCGTCTGAAGTTTGTCAAAAAGTTACCATTATGAGTGTTAATGTAATTTTTATATGGGAGTAGCTATGTTTTCTGATTTTTGTTGCTTTTGTGCGCTAAATGTCTGTGTTTGCTGTGTATGTTATCTGTAGGCCCAAGGCATCAAGCGTGTTTATAGGCCTTTAGAGTATATTCAGTCTGTTGAGTCTGTGTTACATACGTTTTTAGGTACATGTTCGTTTCCATCTGTCGGACCCTAAAAGGAGCCAAACATGCAGCTAATAATGAGCAGTGTGATTTACATTGATTTTAACTTGAAATGCGTATCGGCGTTCACATGTGTGATTGCCGATGTGTGTCTCACGCCGTCTTTTGGATCCAGTTCTTGGTCCGAAAGCCGCAGCAGGAGCCCTATAATAAACTATGGGGTGCGTGTCTCCTGCATCCAAACATGCAGCAGTGTGTTGGATACCAGTTGAATCTGTTTAGGATCTGATCACTGCAGCGTTTTTGGATCCGATTTTCGGATCCAACACGGATCCAAAAACGCTATGTGAACAAGCCCTTACTCTCCTAATGGAGACTACAAGACGTTTTTAAGCTAGGACAGCCTGTGGGCTATGGCTTGTCTATACAGTAGCATTAACAGATTATGTAAAACCCAGTGTGAAAAGAACCTCGTTTGTGGTGTGTGTCTATCATCATGACTTTCATGGCTTTCTAGATTTTAGTGATTGATGTGCAATGGGAATTGTATTTTTTTAAACAGTCACAATAGTTTTAAGGGAAAATATTTTAAATTTGTAATTTCAATGAAAACTGAAAGCGTTAAACTTGTGTATTTCCATCTTTTTCCCTTTAGTAATTAAAGTCTTACCATGTCTACTACTAATGCTGGTTTGGCTTCCTGCTATGTATGTTAATAACAATAAACTAAAGGGGTTTTCCAGTCTTGGACATTTAGGCCATATCCTTAGGAGAAGGATAGAAATCTTACGGTATGTTCAGACTGTGTACTTCGGGCTGTAAAGGGCCGTTCACACGGCCTATTGCAGGGACGGATTGCAGCCTTATTGCGCGCCGTACTGCGCTGCAATGCGGCTGGAATCCGTCCCAGCCATTACGGTAATCCACATTTCTCATAGAGAACTATGGATTCCGTCTCTCCTGCTCGCTTGGCGAATCCGGCGGGCGGGGAGAAAGTGACCTGCACATTATCCCGGCGGGATACGCGCTGTGGATAATGAAAGTCCATGGGGGCCGGCGAGCAGCCACCCCCCCCCCGTACACGAGCTGTAATTGCGGACGCAATCCGACCCGCAATTACGGCGTGAATAAGCTGGGTGAACCGGGCCTAATTGTGTTGCAAAGCGTCTGAACTATTCCCCACAACCAGGGAGTGCTATCCTAACCAGATGTATTCCCCGGCACCCGTGAAAAGAAGAGCAATGTCACTTCTTTCAGGCACATATGCGCTGGGGAAAGTGAATGTTAATGGGAGCGCTGTTGAAAGTAAGTGCAGATCAGTGCGTACTTGAAACAGCAGGCGTGTAGCGGCGCACCCAGGTGCAGTATGATATATGCTGTGTGAACCCGGCTTCACTCTCCGTCCTTGTCAGTACAGCCGCCACATATGAGCAATGAGCAGGCCCTTATTTGCTCACACTTTCTAAGCTTCCATCTTTGTATTGTATAAAAATGCCGTATTAGATTTTGAGGCAACTCATTTTTTATCAAATTTTATTAAAAAATTGGAACTACATAGATGTTTGAAAGGAGATTGTCAACTGATGATTGATGTCCTAACCACAAGAGGCAAACCATACTGCCCAGCTCCCTCACCACAATGAAGAACAGGATTACGCACAAAAAACTACATCTATTCAAACAGGCTAATTGGACGTGAACTCGGACTCTTGTAGCACCACCTATTGGATGTAGCATTCCTCCAATCTTATCCAACTCGCTAAGCCTTGGAACGTGAATGGGATTAAAGCCAACCACCTGATGCTCATCTGCAGAGAGCGAGTCGCATGTGACATCCAGTAGATGGTCCCGACCAGTTCTTTTCATGATGCCGTTTCCTCTTTATCACAATAAATAAGGGTGCGGATCACTATTTCACGGGCAGCGTGAACCTGCAGGGAGCTTCTAGAATCTACTGACTAATATCAAGGGAAAATAATGCAAGTTTATTCTATTGGATCTAGTATTTTAAGCCAAACATGTTTGTCTGAAAGGAAACCTGTCACCTTGAACATGCGATCTGATCTGCTGCATGTTACAGAGCAGGGGGAGCTGAGCTGATTGGTATATAGTTTTGTAGGGAAAGGTTTAGTAGAACCTGTATTTTGTTCATTTAAATCTCTGCTTATTCTGCGGTAAGGAGTCCAGTGGGCGGGCTGACAGCTTTCATTGTAGAAGGGTGCATACAGAGAGCTGCCAATCACTGATAAGACCGCCCACTGGACTCTTAGTCCCAGAATAGGCAGGAGTTTGAATCGAATGATCTACAAAACTATATATCAATCTGCTCAGCTCTTTGTACTCTATATAACGTGCTCCCAGCAGATCAGGTAGCATGTTGGACAACATAAACATATGGGGGGACATGTATGACACGACTCACTAGTTCTACATCTGTTTTAGTTGGTGTACAATTCAACAGTACTAGTGCATCTCAAAAGATTAGAATATCATTGAAAATTGAAGGGGTTCTCGGTGTGTGCAGAATTATTAGGCAAGTTGTATTTGAGAGGATTCTTTTTATTATTGAACAACAACTATGTTCTAAATCAACCCAAAAGACTCATAAATATCAAAGCTTAAAGGAGTTGTCTCACTACAGGCTTTCAGCCTACCTCAGTGTGTCTGGCACCATAGGATTTTTTAATTCACGGGCTTGCTTCTTGTCTTCCTCTTCTCCTCCTCCTTTCCCCCCTCCCCTCAGCACACAGACAGCTCTCCTCCTCCAACTGCAGTAACTTCTATACAGCAGAGGGAGAGCAAGGGGTTTTGCTGCCAGAGTTAACCCTGCGTGAGCCTGCCGAGATCTGCTGCAGGCTGCTCACTGCTGGATCAGCTGCCCTGTGCTGCTGTGGCTGAGCTCTTGCTGCTCCTCTCCACAGAGTCAGGAGACAGGAGAGGGCTGATCTATGAGTGTGGAGAGGTCTGTGAAGCTGTGTATGCTAATAGCAGAGCAGGGGGGATGCAAGTGTTCCTATACCCCCTGCTTAGCATACAAATCTCCACGGACATCTCAAGCAACAACAAACAAACCCTGTTCTGTGCTGTCCTCCCATCAGCACAGACAGGGCAGCTGTGAAGTGTGTTACTATAATCACAATGTGCCACTAATACAGCAGAGCAGGGAGGGATATGAACTGTTCACATGCCCCCCTGATCTGTTCTATTAGTATAGTCAAAGCTCCACAGATACATCATGATTATAGTAACACACTTCACTGCTGTCACATCCTACTGACCACAGATCAGCTTAACCTCTGCTCTCCTCAATCCGTGTAGAGAGCAGGAGGGAGCAGGCACACACAGGGTTAATCCAGGCAGCACAGCTACACAGACGCCAGAGCCCTCCCCCTCTCCTACAGAAGCAGCATACTGTGGGGGAGGGGCTCTGTGCTCTGACCTGTATTGAAAAGCTGATGAGTCACCAGCACTGGCAGCCAGTGAGAGAAAAATCAACAGGTCGGTGGCTATAGTGATTTGAGAAGCTGATGCACTCCTACAACCAGGGATAACTCAAAATCAGTAGCACATTTGTAATGAACATATATTGCAAAGCTGCTTGTTTTTTAAAGATCTTTTACTTAAAACCCAATCATTGTAGCGAGACAACCCCTTTAATATTTTTGGAAGTTGGAGTGTTTTGGTTTTTTTTTAGATTTGGCCATCTTAGGAGGATATCTGTTTGTGCAGGTAACTACTACTGTGCAGAATTATTAATAAAAACCAAATCTATCCCCATCTCACTTGTTTCTTTTCACCAGGTAACCAATATAACAGACAATTTAGAAATAAACATTCTGACATTCAAAACCAAATCAGTGACCAATGTAGCCACCTTTCTTTACGATGACACTCAGAAGCCTCCATCCATAGATTCTGTCAGGTGTTTGATTGCGTGCAGCAGCCACCACAGCCTCCCAGACACTGTTATCCCTCCCTGTAGATCTCACATTCTAGGAGGAACCATAGGTTCTCTATGGGGTTCAGATCAGGTGAACAAGGGGCCCTGTCATTATTTTTTCTTCTTTTAGCCCTTTACTGGCAGCCACGCTGTGGAGTATTTGGGTGCATGTGATGGAGCATTGTCCTGCATGAAAATCATGTTGTTCTTGAACGATACCGACTTCTTCCTGTACCACTGCTTGAAGAAGATGTCTTCCAGAAACTGGCAGTAGGTCTGGGAGTTGAACTTCACTCCATCCTCAACCCGAAAAGGTCCCACAAGTTCATCTTTGATGATACCAGCCCACACCAGTACCCCACCTCCACCTTGCTGGCGTCGGAGTGGAGCTCTCTGCCCTTTACTGATCCAGCCTCGGGCCCATCCATCTGGCCCATCAAGAGTCACTCTCATTTCATCAGTCCATAAAACCTTAGAAAAATCAGTCTTCAGATATTTCTTGGCCCAGTCTTGACGTTTTATCTTATGTATCTTGTAATTTTTCAGCCTTCATTACCTTGCACATGTCCCTGAGTATCGCACACCTTGTGCTTTTTGATACTCCAGTAACGGTGCAGCTCTGAAATATGGCAAAACTGTTGGCTAATGGCATCTTGGCAGCTTCAGGCTTGATTTTCCTCAATTCATGGGCAGTTATTTTGTGCCTTTTTTTTCCACACGCTTCTTGCGACCCTGTTGGCTATTTGCCATGAAACGCTTGATTGTTCGTGATCACGCTACAAAAGTTTGGCAATTTCAAGACTGCTGCATCCCTCTGCAAGACATCTCACAATTCTTGGCTTTTCAGAGTCCGTCAAATCTCTCTTCTGACCCATTTTGCCAAAGGAAAGGAAGTTGCCTAATAATGAAGCACACCTTATATAGGGTGTTGATATCATTAGACCACACCCCTCCTCATTACAGAGATGCACAGCACCTGATTTACTTAATTGGTAGTTGGCTTTCAAGCCTATACAGCTTGGAGTAGGACAACATGTAGAAAAAGAATGAGGTGATCAAAATACTCTTTTGCCTAATAATTCTGCACACAGTGTATGTTATAGGGCTCACAAATGTATTATACTAAACCTTGTAATTCGTACTGTAACGAGTCTATACAATATATAGATTTCTCTATTTGACTTAAATTATTGAAATAAATGACCTTTTCAGAAGGGCTGTGGAGTCGGCAAGCCAAAGCCCCGACTCCGACTCCTCAATTTCCCAAACCTCCGACTCCTGACTCCCTCATACATGGCGCATGTTTAAGTGATAACTTTACTGTAGTAAAATGGTAACATCAGGCTGTTTATCATCTTATGATACAATAATCAAGCTATTTAGGTAGAACAGACACTGACAAGCAAAAGGGTAACAATTTTTGATCTTTTGAACACTTGTGGGTAGAGTTGAAGAAAAAGCTGTATTTGTATCCAAGTCCAGTCTGCACCAACATTGGGAACGTGCAGAAGAGACCAGGGATCAGATTTTAGTCGAGATCTGCTTGAATCTGATTCAGAGCCCAGAAGGATTCAGACAGTATTGAAAACCAAAAGGTGGATTTCGCAAATACTAACAAAATAACAAAACGGGAACAATGCAGTTACAGGAAAGAATCTGCAGAACTAAGCAGATGCTAAATACTTGCAAGTCACATTTATGTATAAGATAGGTAAGATGACTGTATATAAAATTACAGTAGCCTCATGTACAAAGCTGGAGAGATATGGAGCCTGAAAGTCACAGGTTCAAAAAATTACCATTTTGCTTGTCAGTGTAAAATATATTTGTTGGATATGACTTTAGAACACAAAAAATTGTAAATATGCAAAACACTGCGGGAACATTTGTGGAGTCTCTGAATTTGTTCTGAGAAATAATATTTTCTCCATCAGATGCTGCATAGATGACCTCACATCTGATCTCATTATTTCCAGGCTAGAGAACGGCCTCTCTACGCTTACTTGGGTTGGGGGCAAAGCGGTGACCACAGGGACAACATCTCTAACAATGTCAGGGTATAAAGGAATTGCCTCAGCCACAGTCAGTTTTGATGAATGGTTGAACTCTTCTATTTCTTTGAAAGCAGGTGAAAAATTTTGCTGAAATCTCTTTGCCCTGGGAGCAGAATCTTTTCCTCTGGGGGCAGCGCTTTGCCTGCTCCATGTCATCAATTACACTCCTCATGTGATGAGGCTGAAGATATGGGAGCAGTAGCATTGGCCGGACCCAATTCCTCTTGCTCTTTGCATCGAACTAACTGGACCAACTCATTATATATTTTGGGAGTCGTAGTCGGTCCCTTTTTTGACGACTCCGACTCCTGCAAAATAGCCAACGACTCCGACTCCACAGCCCTGGTCACGTCTCAGCTAGTTACAGAGATGCCAGTTACTGCTATAAAACCACCCACAGCATGAGGAGACTGAGGCAAATGTGAAACTGTTAGTGTAAAAAAAAAAAAATATGAACCACCCATCCATTTTGAAAAATGAGTCTATAGAGTGGCAGCCAGAAGCAGTGCAAACACAGCACACTATCAGCAGCACTCTACAAGCACAAAAAAAAAAAAAAAAACATTCAAAGGCAACATCATTTTTTGGAAAAGTAGCAGAAATGCTTTTACAAAAAATTCCCATGTCCTCTTTAACTGTTTTGAGTTTGTGCAGAGTGTTTGTAAAACTGTTAGTGACTCGGTGAGAAAACCCCTTTAGAAAAATCCAACTTTTTTATTTATTTTTTTTGTATCCTCACTAGTATGACAGATTCATCTTTGTTTCTTTTAAAAGCCAATATTCACGGATTTGTATATTATTCCCAGCAGATGGACACCACATCAGGAACACCCCGGACGACCAACCTATTCTATCGCCAGATTCTAAAATAGAAGATAAACCCGTCTCCGAAAAAATTCCAGGAGAAAATCCTAGTTTTTCAAATACCCTTCCAGTCCTTCAGGATGCAGATATAAATAGCGATCCTGCTTATCATAAGGACACTTCTCCTAATCAGTCCGATTTTGCAATCTTTGGTGCAGCTTCTAAAAGTGACAAAATCTTCCCTTGTTTGGAATGTGATAAGTTGTTCACCCAGTATGCCAAACTTCTCACCCACCAGAGGAGTCACACGGGGGAGAAACCCTTCTCATGTTCCTTCTGTGGGAAAAGTTTTACTGAGAAATCCAACCTTATCCAACATGAGAGAATCCACTCGGGCGAGAAACGGTTCATATGTTCAGAATGTGGCAAAGGCTTCACCCGGAAAGCGGATCTGATCAAACACTTGCGGATTCACACGGGAGAGAAGCCCTTTCATTGTCTTGAGTGCGGGAAATGTTTTACCCAGAATTCGGCTCTTTTAAGACATAAGAGATTTCACACGGGGGAAAAACCTTTTGCATGTTTAGAATGTGGAAAGTGCTTTACACATAGACCAGCTCTTAATAAGCATCAGAAAATTCACACCCGGGAGAAATGTGGCCCTGGAGTCCAGTGTACCAACTGTGGCATTTGTGTGGCACAGGAATAAGTATTGTCTATATAACTGACCTGAAACAGATCATATTGAGGCAAAGGTAGATGCAGGTACATGGCTTTCTTCCAAAAAACGGCACCACATCTATGGATGGACCATGTCTGGTAATGCAACTCTCCTGCAATGAAAAGTATGGAGCTGAACCGCAAGGCTGTGATATTTAAAGGGGTTCTGCCGCAAGTGGAAAAGATGGCCGCCACTCGCAGCGTCGGCTGGAGAGCTGGTCGTGTTTGCAGTTGCTCTCCACTCTGTTCTATGGGAGTTCCGAGTACAGCCAAGCGGAACGTTCAGCTCTGCGCCAAACTCCCATAGAACAGAATGGGTAACAGTGAGCAAGCGCGGCGGACTCCCCAGTCTGCGCTGTGAGCGGTGGACTCTCCTGTCCGTGCCGCAAGTGGCAGAACCCCAAGCGCGGCGCACTCCCCAGTCTGCACTGCAAGCGGCAGAACCCCAAGCGCGGCGCACTCCCCAGTCCGCACTGCTAGCCGCAGAACCCCAAGCGCGGCGCACTCCCCAGTCTGCTCTGCGAGCTGCAGAACCCCAAGCGCGGCGCACTCCCCCGTCTGCACTGCTAGCGGCAGAACCCCAAGCGCGGCGCACTCCCCAGTCTGCACTGCGAGCTGCAGAACCCCAAGCGCGGCGCACTCCCCAGTCTGCACTGCGAGCTGCAGAACCCCAAGCGCGGCGCACTCCCCAGTCTGCACTGCGGGGCTGCAGAACCCAAGCGCGGCAGACTCCCCAGTTCTGCACTGCGAGCTGCAGAACCCAAGCGCGGCGGACTCCCCAGTCTGGACTGCGCAAGCTGCAGAACCTTCAAAGCGCGCGCGGGATCCGCCACTCTGCGCTGCGAGCTGGCAGAACCCAAGCTGCGGCGGACTCCCCAGTCTGGGGCTGCGAGTTGCAAGGAACCCCAAGCGCGGCGGACTCCCCATGTCTGCGCTGCGCAGTTGCAGACTCCCATGCGCGGCGGTACTCCCGTCTGCGCTGCGAGTTGCAGAACCCCAAGCGCGGCGGACTCCCCAGTCAGCGATCCGATCTGCAGAACCCCAAGCGCGGCGGACTTCCCCAGTCTGCACTGCGAGCTGCAGAACCCCAAGCGCGGCGGACTCCCCAGTCTGGGATTGCGAGCTGCAGAACCCCAAGCGCGGCGGGCTCCCCAGTCTGCGCTGCGAGCTGCAGAACCCCAAGCGCGGCGGACTCCCCAGTCTGCGCTGCGAGTTGCAGAACCCCAAGCGCGGCGGACTCCCCAGTCTGCGCTGCGAGTTGCAGAACCCCAAGCGCGGCGGACTCCCCAGTCTGCGCTGCGAGCTGCAGAACCCCAAGCGCGGCGGACTCCCCAGTCTGCACTGCGAGCTGCAGAACCCAGCGCGGCGGACTCCCCAGTCTGGATTGCGAGCTGCAGAACCCCAAGCGCGGCGGGCTCCCCAGTCTGCACTGCGAGCGGCAGAACCCCAAGCGCGGCGGACTCCCCAGTCTGCACTGCGAGCGGCAGAACCCCAAGCGCGGCGGACTCCCCAGTCTGCACTGCGAGCGGCAGAACCCCAAGCGCGGCGGACTCCCCAGTCTGCACTGCGAGCTGCAGAACCCCAAGCACGGTGTACTCCCTAGTCTGCGCTGCGATTGGCGCCATGTTGTCAACTCATGGCAGAACCCCAAGCGCGGCTGGCTCTTCAGTCTGCGCTGTGAGTTTCGGGGGGCTGTTCCCGGGAAAGGTGTGTGACCCGCACTTATCGGACTATGATGGCGTATCCTAGCGATATACAATCATTGGCTGTTGCCGTAAAACCACTTTAATACATAATGAAAAATGCTCCGAGGTGCTTGATATGATATATTTTGGAAATCCAGATTGTCAGCACCAACTCCAACACCGATCTTCTATAGAATAACATATGAAATCCGTCTTCATTGTGATCCGATAACGGCGTATACAATGTGGCAAGCGTAAGTGCAACAGGAGTCCATTTATGATCTGAAATGCGTAAGTGGAGCACATAGGACCTGTTGCACTTCTACTTGCCACATTGCATGTGCTTTTATTGGATTATAATAAAGAATGCTTGTTTTAGACAGTCCAGATTTCCTGTATTATTCTATTATTAATTTCTTTTATGGATACAGATTTTACTGCATTTTAGGACATGGCTCATCCCCACTCAATGGCTCGTGATGTATATTAAATACATTTCTGTCAAACTATGTGCCTCCGTTCAGCTACACAGCGTACGCTTACTGAAAACATTAGGAGGTGGCTGTTGTTACGCATTTGAGCGCGAAATTTGTGTGAAAATTCTATATGAGCACTGTGTAATTTTAATACACTCGTCTGTAGACAGCTATGGTGCTGGTTTTTTTAGGGGGAAAATGCCTTTTTTTTTTTTCCCAAAAAACACTGCACAACCCCCTTGAGGTTCTTCAGTCATGTGGTCTTGCAAGCTGACTGCTAATCCTTTAATCTCCTTGAGCCACAAGACAATTGTCTGTAACAACATTCAGATCTGAACAGTCTTCCAGGTTAATCTGGGAGAGCAGATGGTTTCTAGATGATCCAATTTGTGCTTTTATCAGGGTGAATTTTAATTTCGAACACTGAACAGGAGCGGCCACTTCCATTCAATTACAGGAAGCCATTCACAATTTTTATATTTTAATTCCCAATCACAAACCAAAATGTATTAAGAATTAAAATAATTTCTGATAAGAGTCTCAACATGTCTTCCAGTGCCAAAGTAGATTCACTGTATTTAATCATTGAAATGCTGAACTGATTTCCTGTTTTTTTTTTAGAATGTGGAAAAAAAAATGTGATTAGTTGTTGTTCACGGTACAGAAGGTCCATCCAGGGTTCGCTCCGGTTGCCAGTATGGATGTTGTTCATTTTTAATAGAATTTTTAGAATTTTATGTGTATTTAAATAGATTAATAGATTATTCGAAATGTCTGCAAGTAGAAACTGCAGCACTTACATGCAACACAAAGAGACGGCATGAAATTAGCGTGGACTAAAATATTCTAAAATAAATGTGTGTTAATATAGTATATTTAGTGCTATGAAGTGGAGCAGTGTTTGTATACCTGGTGAGAGATGTAAATGCTTCTATATATATTTATTCAATAAAATATGGTTTTTATAAAACTGTTTTAATGGTCGACTTGTTAATTGCAAAACAAATTTCTGACAAAAATAACCTGTCCATTTTTTCCCTTGTAGTCCTTTATTTTTTTCTAAGCCTTT